>JZKD02S1047855.1:681309-722198 GCA_000966675.3 Picea glauca | reverse complement strand
GTCTTCTTACATCCACCTTATTCTATTTTATTGAAAGGTCTTATTAATATTGACCTTTATTACATCCGAATACATTAATCTACCTATGTGCGGGTTAGGACCTTAACAATTTGACGAAATACCTCACCCAGAAAAAGTTTTAAAAAGACACCAAAACAGTGATGATCCTTGCATAATGGCTTGGGATCATTACATAATACTTAGAAAGTTTGGAGAGATATATGAAAGTGGAAAAAAGCATGGTACTCTAGACTGGATAAATATCTACAGCAGGCAGGGTTCAGAAAAGGAAGTGCAGACAACAACCTCTACATCATGTTAACTCAAGAGTATTTTATTAATTGAAGTTTATGTTTATGATATTGTTTTTGGATGTACTAATGAAAGATTAAGCTATAAATTTGCAAAGGACATGCATAATGAATTTGAAATTTCATTACTTGGAGAACTATCCTTCTTTCCGGGTCTTCAGATACATCAAAGAAACCAAGGAATTTTTATTTCTGAAACCAAGTATATCAGAGAAATGCTAAAGAGGTTCGGAATAGAAGATTGCAAACCAATTATCACTCCCATGCAAACCAATTGCAGGTTGAGCAAATATGATGATTCAAAGTCTATAGATCAGAGGCAATACATGTTAATGATTGGTGGCCTACTACATGTGACAACATCCAGACCAGATGTAATGCAGACAGTTGGACAAGTGGCACGATTTCAAGAAGCACCAAAGGAATCATATGTATTAGCAGTGAAGAGGATTTTCAGGTATCTCAAAGGAACAAAAGAGTTTGGATTATGGTATCCAAAAGGAAAGTATCTATCACTTATTTCCTACAGAGATGTAGATTGGGCAAGTTGCATTGATGACCGACGAAACACCAATGGAACAACGTTCTACTTGGGCGAGTGTTTAGTATCATGGCTAAGCAAGAAACAATCATCAATATCTTTATTTACATATGAGGTAGAGTATATTGTAGCAACATTATGTTGTACACAGGTTCTATGAATGAAACAAACTCTAACAGATATATAGGTTGAGTATGATGAACCCATTCCAATCTATTGTGATAATACAAGCGCCATTAGTATCTCAAATAACCCGGTGATGCACTCCAAGACAAAGCACATTCCAATCAAGTATCACTTTCTACGGGAACATGCTGTAGAGAAGAAAATCAGAGTTGAATATGTGGGCACAAAAGAACAAGTGGCAAACATCTTTACAAAACCGCTTCCACGGGAAGCCTTTGAGTATCTTCGCCAGAGACTAGGAGTAATTTCTACTCCAAAATGAATGATTTTGAATGCTTATCTTATATGTCTTAGATGTACACGAGGAAGCACCATAAATAGGAAAATTCAAGTTGGGAGATCAGTTTCATGAAGAGTTCAGTCAGGGGGAGTATCCCCAAGGAAAGTTCAGTTAGGGGAAGCAACCCCAGATGGAAAGATACCTTTTCCATTGATGAAAAAGGGGGAGAGCTTTATAAGATGCAGGATATAAATTCTTAGAGAGAGAGAACAAAGGCATGTAGACAATGGAAGCATCCCAAGGAGAGTTCAGTCTTGGGGAGCAACCCCAAGGAGAGATAGAAACATTGATGAGGAGTATAAGCATGAATGTTATCATGACTAAGTGTTGCCATTAATGTTGGTGTTTCCATCAATCCCAAAGGGGGAGATTGTCATACAATTGGCTTAGGTTGATGGATAGTTGGTATGGATTTTAGGTTGATGGATAGTTGGTTTTCATTGATGTCAACCATTGGAGAGTGATATTACAGATTGATGTCAACCCTTAGTGATTGATGTCAACCCTTGGAGAAAGTCCGGTAGCGAATTCCGGTAGCACACAGATTTGGGTAATGGAACCAATTTTTTTTGATGTATAATGATATGAGTTTTAATATATTTTAAGGTAATACTATTCTATATGGGTAGTGCATGTCATGACATTTTCGGTGGTATGTGGAACATCACATAACTCCTCACGATTAGAGAGTTATGTCCATGTGAAGTTGGAGAACCCAGGTTTGGGTAATGGACCCAAGTTTGTTTGATGTATAATGGTATGAGTTTTGATATATTTGTAGGTATGAATATTCTATATGGATAGTTCATTTCATGTCATTTCTGGTGGTATGTGGAACGTCACATAACTCCTCATGGTTTGAGAGTTATGGACTTACGAATTTGGAGGACCCTCATATGTTGGCTTGAAGCCCCAAAAGGTCAAAGACGTCAAAGTGCTTGCAAAGAAGAAATTATTTAAATAATAAAGTGAAGTGACAAAGTCAAGGAGGATTATTTAAATAATAAAGTAAATGGAGAACTTTCTAATTATGGAAAGTGGCTAGAAGTGGGTTATCCCTAAAATAAAGAAATTGGATTAAGATGGTTAAAAGGTAACCCCTTGAGGAAGCTACATGAAAGTATAAATAAGAGGCAAGGCTCTCTCATTTTAATAACACTTGAGAATATTGAATATCTACATGTGACTAAGGTAACCAAAGGATATATAAGCTGAATTTTAGATGGAAGGTGAAGTAAAGAAGGCCAAAATTCAAGGGAGGATAAATTCTTTTGATGATGCTTTCTAAGGTATGTTATTTATAGGTCATCTCACCATTTTTGCAATAATTGTTTTTCTAGAATGATTCAGACCATGAAATTGGGAGGCCATTGAGGAAACATATCCAAGTAGCTATGGTATGAATTTCATCTTGTGGGTTCGTTTTATTTTTTGAGTTACACTACGTGGAAAATAGGGTTTGTGGCTAGTCCTGAAACTAGTCTAAAACAATTGTTTCAGATAAAAACGTCATAAATCCTTTATAACAGATCCAAATTCTACAAGAACAATTTTTTTGGTTAGTGTACAGTCTGTATTATTCTGTGTACAACTTTTAGATCCATACAACAAATATTCCGTGCGGGGCACACTCTACAAGTTCTCTCTCTAGAATACGCCATAATTCAACAAGGTATGCCATTTTTGCTATAACTCTTTTTCTGAGAGGCTCCAAGTAGTAACACATTGAGGAATTGCATAAAACACACTGAATAACATTGTGTACTATTTTCATATCTTTATTCATTACAGATACATAGTTATGATTATTTCAAGTTAGGGTTGTTGACTAATCCAAAACTAGTCATGTGAGACTAAAATAATGGTTGATGAAAATGCTAGTATCTTGTTGTTAAAGTTAAGGAAGGTTTGCAGGTATGTGATCATATACACCAGGTCTATTACAAAGTTACAAATCATATTTGGATGATTAAATTGATGAGGGATTTTGGTTGAAGTACTTGTTGGGTACATGGTTGAGACAAGTAGTTGATGAGTTGGCACATACATGAGGTGTATAGTTGATGATGTTGGTACATCTTGATGAGTCATAGTTGATGAGTAGTTGATACATGATTGGTACATATTACATGGTTTGAGGCACTTGTTAGTAGTATTGTTCACACATGGTTTATGGATAATGTAGCATACTTGTATTGGTATATTATTAGAAGCACATATTGATCTTTGTGATGATTATGAGTTGTTGTGTTATGCTTGGTTGATACACATCTTTGAGAGTTGTTGGTGATTGATCTTGGTGAGTAGATCTGATTTGGTTGATAAGATTGATGAGACATGTTGTTGTGATAGGTTGTTTGGACATGTTGTGACAGGTTATTCGTACAGGTTTGGTGCATGGTTGATGCACTTATTCATGGTAGAGGTTGAGATACAGGTTGGTGCATGGTTGATGCACTTGCTTATGGTACAGGTTGATTACAGGTTGTTTGGTATAGGTTGGTACATGTTGATGCATGGTTCAGGTTATCGGTATAGGTTGTTTGGTGCAGGTTGATTGGTACAGGTTTACAATAGTATATATCATAGTGATAGTGTGACAGTGATTACATCATTCTACTTGTACGCCAGGGAGGTTGGACGGGGAAAGGAAAGGTGGTTGTAGCCACCTTCTGGTTGTAACCGGAGAACATAGGGGGTTGTAGCCTCCTTCTGGTTGTAGCCAAAGAATTGGGGAGTTGGATATTCTCTCAAGTTGTAGCCTCATAAACTAGGGGGTTGGAGCCTCCTTAAAGTTGCAGCTGGAAAACAAAGGAAGTTGGTGCTTCAAATGAATGTAATTTTTAAAGACATATAAGAAAAATCATTCTGTAGTTTTCTCCCGCTTTAGGTTTCCACACAAAACATTGGTGTACTGTGTATGTGTGTGATTTCTCATTTGTTCATTGCTTATTTACTATTCAACTATTGGATGATAATGCTACATTGATATAACACTTTCATTTTATGGTGAAAAATGATTACATTTCTCTATTACTGATTCACCCCCCCTCTCAGTAATCCAACAACAGGTTGAATCTAGTATATAAGCATAACGTGAAGGTAGAAATTGATAAAATGTTAGAGGATGGTGTCACATAACCTATTGAAGAATCTAAATGGATTATCCCTATGGTAGTGCAAGAAAATAAGCAAGGAGGAATAAGGATCTTTGTAGACTTGAGGAAATTGAATGATGCTTGTATGGATGATCCCTTCCCTATTCCATTTACAGATGAAGTTTTGGAGAATGTAGGAGGATAAGAATCGTATTCATTTACTGATGGATTGTGGTGAACCAAGTCGGTTCACCAGGTAAATACCCAATGTAGGTAAGACAAAAGGTTATAATCCATAAAGGATAATGTATTAAATAATGTATATGAATCTGAGATGATGAGATACAATAAGAATGAGGGCCTTATATACCCACAAAGTGGTTCCCTTCCATGAAGAGACGTGACCTTTCACTGAGAATGTGTCTCTTCATTAATTATTCATTAACTATTATAATGTATTTATATTTATTACTATATATTATGTTAATAACATTTCTTTCCCATTAAGAATTCTTTATTCTCAAAGCATAGTTATGGAAGACTTATCTCTTTCTCTGGCTTGTAGTATCGTCTCCTTATTATTTATACTTGAATTAGTGATTGTTGAGGACTTGAAATGATATGATCTTCTAAGCGTTGCATAGAACTATCGAATTGTAAGGGAGTCTTCCCACCCTAAATCAATCTTCTGCACAATGGGGCTTTTATTGGGGCTCTTGTAGACAATTTGATGTATTTTGACTTTCATGATAACTTATACCTTGAGCCTCATTTGTAATGGAGGTAATAAATTTTGACATATATGTCATTTATTTCTGTGGATACACTGATTGGTTGAAGTATTGATTTTTTTGATTAGGATGTCTATAAGGAATCCTTGCATCATGATATTTACTTTGTGTACTTGTATCTTATTCTTTATTAACACTTGGAATTGAGTCTTCTTCATATCCCTGGCTTGTTTCTACTTCGACATATGAAGAGATCTTTACATAAACTAAATCCTTTTGAGCTGTAAGGTTGACTGGATCTGTATTAATTTCTTTATCCACCATCATGTTTTTTCCATTTGAAGACTTCTGTAGTTCCATAGGTTCAGTCATTGTCTCTTTATCTACCAATGATTCCTTATTTATAAGTTGTTCTAACTTGTCCTCTACCATCTTCTTATCACTCTTTATCTTCTTAATCTGGGTTAGTAAAATTTGATTATGAATTTTTAGGTGACAAATTTCTGCATCTTTCTCTATGACTATTTTGTCACACTCCTTTTGGATCTCAAGTATTGACTCCTTTGTATTCGAAAGTAGTATTTTGGAGATTCGATCAAGACCTTTTGACTTAGATATTGAATCCGACTTCACTAAGACGTCATGTAATTTTATTTTTTTCTTCTTGAAGGAAAACATTAATTTTTTTTCTCAAGGTTTAATATTAAGCTACCTAGCGTCTCTAACCAAGTTGAGTCGAGGATTATATCAACCTCTTTTTCATATATAGTTGTAACCTAGAAATTCAATACGAGTTTATAATCTTCGAGTGTCAATGATAATTCCTTGATGTCATATTTATTGCCAAAAAAAAAACTTTTTCTTTCGATTACATTTGTCTTTGGAACTATTAATTGAATCACCAAATCCATACTTATGTGTTTTTTCTTATTATCTGGGAAAATGTGGATGCTATCTTCTCTTTCTTGAATATTTCCTTTAAATGTTAATAATTCGATGCATCTAGTTAGATGATTTTTATCAGAAAATATTCCTTCGTTAAAATCCATTTTTTAATTGAATTGACCTTATAATTATTATAATATCCCTTTAATAATAATAAGACTTAAGCTTCTTTAATTAATAGATATATTATTCTAATATTCCTTTATACTCTTTTAAGAAAATAATCCTTGATAATTCTCCTTTTTATATATACAGAGTTCAAAAAATTTGAATATTTTTTTATACTTTACCAAAAGTAATTTTATATTCACTTAATCTTTTTTTTTCCCCTTGGTAATTAATGAAAAATAATTTAATATTACTTCACACTTCCCAAAATAAATCTTTTAGTTATACTCCTTCCTTCTCATGGAATTTGTAAACTTTTAAAACAATTTTTTATTTTAGTAAAACTTTTGACTTTTTTTTTTTATATATCCTCCTTTTATATTTTTCACCATATATTCTTCACTTCTTAAAAACATAGAAGTTAATTAATTGTTTTTTTCCTTTCTGTTTTTTTTTTTAACAAAGGTCATGACTTTTTGTTAAATGGTGGTGATTTACCCTTTTACTTCTATGGCAATTGTATGGATTGGTATAATGAACAATAGAGTTACTGCACTTAAATTTGTACGAAAAATGTTGTACATAATAACTTGTGGTTGCACGGTTTTTAAATAGTGGATATTGATGTACACACTCACTGGTAATAATATTTTGTTTTTATTCTTTATCTTTAATTATAATAGGAAAATAATATTCTTTTCTTTTTCCTTATATATATATGTGTGTGTGTGTGTGTGTATTTTTTTTTCTTTTTTCTTTATGGAAACCAAAACTTCTTACTCAAAAAATTCTTGTAAGTGAATTTCCACGATAGAGATATTTAATTCTTGTGTTGAAGTAAGAGATCTTGAATTTACCGGAAAATTTGTGGTAGTTTAGACCATTCTTTTACACTTTCTTTCTTTCCAATATTCTTGTTGATGGAAGGTGGAAAGAATCTCTTTACTTTTTTTTATTTTTTTAATTTTTAAATAAATTTTTTTTTTTGGGTAATAGTTTATTTTTCTTCAATATTGTATTATGGAGCGGGAATTTTAGACTTCAAATGGCCAAGGACAAAAAAATTTAGAGAAACTTTGTTTGTGGCCAAAATCTGGATTGAGATGAATCTCTAATACCACTGTGGTGAACCAAGCCAGTTCACCAGGTAAATACCCAATGTAGGTAAGACAACAGGTTATAATCCATAAAAGATAATATATTAAATAATGTATATGAATATGAGATGATGAGATACAATAAAAATGGGGGCCTTATATACCCACACAGGGGTACCCTTCTATGAAGAGACGTGACCTTTCATTGGGAAGGTGTCTCTTCATTAATTATTCATTAACTATTATAATGCATTTATATTTATTATTATATATTATGTTCATAACATGGATTCTTGGAATATCACTAGATTAGAATAACACCTGAGGATCGACATAAGACTATATTTGCAACAAAATAGGGGTCATATCAGTACACAATAATGTCTTTTGGGTTGAAGAATGTCCCTGTTGGTTTTTCAAGGGTAGTAGTAGCTGCATTTAAGGAATTTATTCATAAGTTTTTGGAAGTTTATTTGGATAATGGATAATGTTTATCTTATTTAAGGATCATGTTGAAGTGTTATTAGTGTTGTTAGATAGGTGTAGACAATGTCAAATTTCCTTGAATATTAAAAAATGTATTTTCAGTGCACCATTTGGAATTTTGTTAGGGCATGTGGTGTGTAAACAAGGTCCGTTGGTTGATCCTGCCAAAATTGTTGTCATGGTTAATTTACCACCACCTAATTCAGTGCGCTGGTTAAAAAGTACACTTGGTCATACATGCCACTACATGAAGTTCATAAGGGTATATGCACATATTACTGAATCTATGGAGAAATTGTTGAAGGACATTAAGTATTAGTGGAATGATGAGTGCTAAAAGAGTTTGGACATCTCTAAGGAGAAAATGGTGACCGCGCCAATTTTTGTGTTTCCAGATTGGTCAAAGGAGTTCCATGTTCATGTAAATGCATCTACAATAGCACTTGGAGCAATATTAACACAACTAGGAGAAGGCGATATAGATCACCCAATAACATTTCTAAAAAGTAAGCGTTTAGATCCAGAACATAATTACAATAAAACAAAAAGAGAAGGTTTGGCTATGGTGTATTCATTACAAAAGTTTAGACATTATTTGTTAGTCCAACATTTTAATATGTTTACATATCACTCTGCTCTTAGATACCTCATTAATAAGCCAGTGTTGGGGGGAAGGATATGTAGATGATTGTTGTGATTTCAGGAATTTGACTTTGAAGTAGTTGTGAAGCCTGGAAGACTAAATGCAGGGCCAGATCATCTATCCAGGATAACTAATGGAGAGGAACAAAAGAACTTGGAGGAAAATTTCCTTTATGTATAACTATTTTTAGTACATATTATTGATGAATATGTTTTTGACATTATTGAATTTTTGAGTACATGATTTTCCCCAAAGGAATATAATACTACAGAGAAGAAGAATTTGGTGGTTAGAGCTGTAGACTACCAACTTATTTCAGGTAATTTGTATAATCTAGGAGAATATAACATTCTAATGAAATGTGTCATGGAGCATGAATGACCTATCATCTTAACATAAGAACATGAAGGAATAGCTGGAGGAAATTATGTAAGGAAAGCCATTGTGCAAAAGATATTACACACAAGATTACAGTCGCCAATAATTCACAAGGATGAAAAGGAGTATTGTCAGAATTTTGATGTTTGTCAGAGGGTTGGAAATCCATCCAGGAGGGACAAGATGCCAGTAAGACCTCAAGTAAGTTTGAAAGTGTTTGACAAGTGGGAAGTAGACTTTGTAGGACTAATTGATCCACCAAGAAAAAGATTAGGAGCAAGGTATATCATTACAATGACAAAATATTAAACCAGATGGGATGAAGTAACAACAGTAAACAATTGTAGTGCAGAGACTGCAACACACTTCTTATTTGAACAAGTAGTCACAAGATTTGGATTCCCTATAGTTCCGATGAGTGATCATGGGACTCATTTTGATCAACAATACTATCTAAGCAATGACTAATGAATTTGAGATACATCATCAAAAGAGCACTCCTTACCATCCTCAAGATAATGGAACAATGGAATCATTTAACAAGATATTGGACAATGCCTTAACCAAGATATGCAATGTGAACAAGGATGATTGGGATTTGAAGATACCAAAAATGTTATGGGCCTATAGAAATACATGTAAGAAGCTTATAGGGAAAACACCTTTTATATTGGTGCATGGACATGAAGTAGTAGTTCCTTTGGTGTATTTGATACCTAGTTTGGGCATTGCAATAATTACAAACATGAAATAAAGATGCGCAGTTCAAGAAATATTGGCACAACTCATGGAATTAGAAGAAGACATGATTGTAGTTGGTTTTCATTAGGAGGTACAAAAAACAAAGGAACAATATTGGCATGATAGACATATCAAGAAGAAGAAATTCAAGGAAGGAGATCTAGTTCTACTCTATGAAAGAAAATACTTCCAGCACCCATGGAAGTTCAGGATGCATTGGATAAGGACATATGAGATAAAGTATGTCACAGATGGAGGTTTTGTGTAGTTGCAATATTTATCACGCAAGGAGATGCAAGGATTGGTGAATGGTAGTCGGCTGAAACTGTATAGGGAAAATTGATCCAATAACCCTCAGTGGCTTCAATGCAGAGAAGTAGATTTGTACATAGTTTATATAGTAGGAGTAAAAGAAGAAAAACAAAAGAAAAAATGAGTAAAAGAAGAAACATGAAGAAAAAAATGGAAAAAGAAGAAAAATACAAAAATATGAAGTAGATAGATAAGTAGTTTTTTAGGAAGAGTTAGATGATACAATGCAAAACATATAGTAAGTGGTATGATAGAAAAATAATATACTACGCAGTAGAGAAAGGTGATACGGAAGAAAATGCAATGCGACGAAACATAGAGCGACCAAAAAATGAAAGATGGTGACCAGAAAAGTGGGATACGATAGAGAATTTATGACATGAGGTATAAAAGCAAGAAACTTACACAACACAATTCATTGTGATGTAGAGAAGATAAGAGCTAAGGAGAAAAAACATCAAGCAAGAAGGTATTTCCAAAGGTTTCAGTGAAGATTCGGAGAAGAAGTTTCAGGATTTTGCAGAATGGCACCACAAAAAGTTGGAGCTCCCAGTTGGGTCGTGACAAACACATGAAGTGCTACGAAGTACACAAAGAAAACATCTGCAAAGGTATAAAACCATATCCAATCGGAATGATTCGTCGAAGTGGATGCAAACCCATCACCTAAACCATTCAGTCCAATAGTGGTTGAAGAATAAGAGCCAATAACTGAGCAAACAGATGTGGATCCAAGGGATGAAGAAGCAAACCCTACATAGCCGCTTGGTTTAGGAGCATCATAGAAGACAAACAGACCGCAAACAGAAGAACATCTGCAGCTGGAAGATGTCACGAGTGAACCAGATTTAGACCCAAAAGTAGAATAGGATGTGCACAAGGATGCAAGGTCATCTACCGCAACAGAAAATAGGAAGGGGAAAAAACTAGTGCAGAGTTATTTATGAAATCAAACATAAGTTACAATAGAACTACCACACATATCTGAAGGAGTTACAATCCTACCTAGTATTTTAGAACTTGTGGAGAAATTGAAATATGCGTACCATGACCTTGCAGATAGGGACAAGTTGCCTAATTTCAAGCCACATGTATATATGGAGAGAAAAGGAATAAGTTCGTCAGGAGTTCCAATTTTAGAACCAAATAAATGGATTACAAGATTGTACAATACAAGAATAATGAACTTATTAGGAATTCCACATGTTGGAAGGGGTAAATATGTTAATAAATACATCAAACAATTGCTAGCCTTGGTACATGGAGGTGTTTTGTGGATGGATAGACTAGTGTCAATTGATGTGGATATGTTTACAATATTACAAGTCTGCCAACAACGGGAGAGAAACCAGAACAATACTTAGATGACAAGACTAAGGAGAAGGCTATTGCAGAAGTAATGAAGAAAAAATTTAACACTGATAGGGGGTCAAGAGGGTTATTGCTCCTGAGTTTATACTTTAAGGCTGTAAATTATACCGTCAAGGCATCTGTAAAGGTAAATATAATTAAAGGATAAGAATAAAAAAGAAGTGTAAAGCAGAATCAGTTTCTCAATTGTCTCTGTCTAGCTTCCTGTTGTTCTTGGATGCTGATATCTCTCTCAATAGCAGCCCATGAACGTTCTAATTATGCCCGATTAGTTGTTTTTTGTAGGATAGTATTAAATAGGTTTAAACAAATACTGGTTTGATCTTGAAGACTAGGTTTTATGTTGGTTTGTCTGCTATTTGGGACAGTCATGGAGAATAAGATTTTATTTAGTTGTGAAAGAATTCGATAAATTGTTACTTCGACTTTCCAAAAGATGAGAATATGAAAAATAGTTTTGAAATTGAAAATAATAACATAAATACAGTTGATGCCATTTCCTGGACTTGTAACAATTTGAGAATTGTAAAATAACAAAGAAATATTATTGAAAAATATGAGGCTTTAATCACGAAAGAATCTGATATTGTAACAGGAAATAAAAAAGAAAATAAGATTTCTAATGAAGCATTAAATATCATGTTTCAAATGATCTACATGTCTTAAAATTATTGATAGCAATTTCAGAGGAAAAGCTGTAAATAATTTGATCACTGAATCAATCTAAATTATAATAGATATATAAAATAAACTTCAAATTGATCATTCATTAGAAAGACATTGAAAGATAAACATAGAATAATATGGTAAACAAGGTTAAAGGACACATAGCTACAAGTTGGCAGGATTCAGAATCTCGTCTGTATCATATATCACAGTGGATTGGAAAACTTTGATACAATCGGCTCTCTCAAAAAACCAAAAGCCCTTTTCTTAGTCCTCTCAAAATATATTTATACATGATGATCGAATATTTTCCCATTGGTGATTAAACAACTTCCTAAGACTACTGTTACATGGATAAATCATGTCAAACCATTAACATTTCTTTTCTAATTTCTAATGATGAAAATATTCAAAGAGTACTTTTATGTTGGTGTTGATGAACTTCCTTCTTCCGCCTCAAGACAATGAACACATTTTCCCAAAAACTTCACTAAAACTCTGGGAATGTCTGGTATCTCCTTTGCCTCAAATATGAAGAATCTTTTATATATATTAGGCAAGCGATCTTCTATTATCTTCCTCGTGAACTTAATAGTTTGCAACTTTAAGTTCGATATGACCATCCACTTATCGATTTCAGAGATATTGTCTACCTGAATTTTTGGGATTTCTACCTTCATTTCCCGTAGATCCTCCTTAAACCTTAGCTGGTGCTTGACAATGTTGATCTCTCCTAGTAACCCAGGACAGTCATTTTTTCCAATATTCAATGAAGTCTTTTCTAAGAGATCAAAAATCCCTTGAGAATCATCATTTACATCTCTGGTTATTCTTTTATTTTCGACTAGGTCTACTTCCCACACTTTAATTATTACATCTCCTTTAACCTGTTCTGAAATGGATAGTTTCTGAATCTTTCCGACCTCATCCTTTGTTGAAAGGGCTACTGCTTTCTGGAAAGTCATTCTGGCCGCTTTCACTTCTCTTTCTTTCTGGAGAACATTCTCCAAAGATTTGTTTGTTTCCTGAAAGTAATTCTGGACAACTTCCAGATTTAAAAATACTTTCTACTGTTCCTCTTCTATTTTTAAATGTATTTCCAATACTTGAGACTGGAAAATTTCCATCTCTACCACTTGATTTGAAATAGTGTAAATTTTATCTCGTAATTGTTTATTTTCTTCTTCTTGTTTTAGGACCTGTGCCTGGGTGACCTCTATTATCTGATTTTCTTCTTCTAAGCTTGTTTTTATTCTCTGAATTTCTTGAATATCTTTTAATCTATCTTGCTCTAGACCTTTTTTTATTCCCCAACTGATATTTCTTTTAGTTTCCTTCAATTTACCCTGTAGATGATCTATCGTTTTGCCTTTTTGTTCCAACATGGTTGTCAAACTGCCAACATAAAATATGTTTTCCGATGCTAAAGCTCCCATCGTGCCTGCTATATCTGTAGCAAATTCTTCATCTTTAAGTTTCTTTCCATCTATAATGACCTTATGCTTTTTAACCATACCATCTCATCTTGGATGAATTTCCTATTTCAAGATTGCTCTTCTCCTTTTACTGAAAAAATAGTCTGATGAAGGAATATCATCTCTAGAAATTGGCTCCAAATCAATAACATACAGATCTCCCTCGTGGGGGTTTCCATAAGTGGATTGCAATGTAGTCAAGGAAGTAATGGGACTTCCAAGATCTGTTGATGTTGTTCCTCCTATTTTTTCCAGAACATCCTTAGGGATTTATGGGGATGTTTCTAGCTCCGTTCCCTTCACTGCCTTTGATTCTTTTGTCTGGGAAATTTTTGTTTCTTGTGAAGGTATTTTAGTATCCTTCATCTTTCCTTTAGTATTTTCTTTGTCCTGTATATTTGTTTCAAACCCTGAGGGAGGCCCTTCCTGCTCTGGAGATGTGGTCGTAGCTTCGCCTTGCAAAATTTTGGGTAAACAGCTTCGCCTATGGCTCTGAAATGACGCGAAACCAATCTGTGAATCAGGTGGCAGGGCTTGTACTCTGTTCAATACCTCTTCATAGGATTTAACCTCTTGAATATGTCATCATAAATAGATGTTTCATGCTCATAGGATTTTAAATTGCAATGCATCAAATGTTTTCTTATTAATTGATAGGGGTCATGCTTTCTGTGTTCAATATCTACCAATTTTACTTCTTCTAGTGATTCAACCTCTACTTTAGAATGGCCTAGATTCAGTAATGAAAATTTCCCGACATGTACAGGGAAAGTTGGCCATGACTTCTTCTGAACTGCCTTTAGTTCTAATCCAATGCCTCCATTTACTATTTGGTGGGATACCTCTCTACACACCAATCTGTCCGGTAGGAATTTAGGGAGTGCATGAGGGGGAATAGAACAACCATAAACCCTAATGTAAGAAAATTTCTCGTCAATAAACCAGTCGACTATTGCTTTAAGATTTTTTGTGACTGTATTAGAAATGCAAGGAGGTTCGCATCTAAAAAATATTTTATGCATCAGAATTATAACAAAATGACAAATTTCACAAAATGTGTCCTTAGCATTTTCTTCCCAAAGGGCAGAATGATATTCATGAATGGGTTCTAGACAACTTATGTTCCAACTCCAATTCATTAAGGGAAAATGAGTCACATAACAGATTGGATTCATAATGTATGCTAACATGTAAAAGGCCACTGATTGTCCCTTTGATTTCACAACATTGTAGTTTGAGATTTCTTGTGTTAGGTTATTCGAAAAAATCTTACTCCAGTTAAAAGCATACCCTTCTGAAGCTTCTTCCAAAAAGGGCACCCAATCTTCATGAAAATGGCAGTGGTCCTTTCTCCTGAAAAGTCTACATAGCATAACGGCTACATAGACCATGTATTCATTCAAGGATGTTGTAGCATAAACCCCATGGGTATCGGCTCTAAATTTTGATGGACACCTCCACCATTCTCTAATCATATCAGGATAGGTCCGTTCTACCTTAGTGCATTCTTTCCTCTGAAACTCTGCTAAAAACTTGGCATTAAAAGTATGTTTATGATTTGGTGAAAGTTTATACATTACTTATATGTGTTCTGGCCTGAATGAGCCAATGATGACTCCTTGATCATTTAAGATGCTCCTTGTCAGGATATCGACCTTTTCCAGGGCCCAACTGATCATATCATTGTATGCCATGAGCCGAGGGCACACAACGATCTTATGAATCTTTGATTTAGCTATGTATCGATAGTGATTCTCAGAACCAGGATGAGCATTCTTGAGCTCACATTCCAGAAATTCAGAAATTTGAGTCCAAGATTTAATGGAGTCTATAGCGTGTGGCGTGGTGTCGGAGATGATATCTCCTTCCTGTGTATCTTCACTCTTCTTTGGTGCCTTTTTCGGTGCCATGTATGTATATTAAATGGAAAACCCGTCAAAGAAAATGAATGAATGAGCTCAGCTGAGTGTTTCTTACGCTTGATAAAATGAAAACACAGACATTCAAATGCTCTTTTAATTCATTTAAAAGTGACGGGATTGACGCAACTGACAAGAATTGAAGGCATTTAATGTGGAAGATATTTTATTGAGATACTCATTAGTACCATGTATCACCATTGATTCATTATTTAAATGGCCGTATTTTAGCGCCTTTGGATTTTTAAAGAAAACTCGAGACATTTTACTCAATCGAAAACCGAAACATGAACGAAACCTTAAAAAATGATTATCATTAATCATGCTTTGGAAAAATTATAATTGGTGCTAAAGATATATTAAGGCTGAAGATTTTATTTTTCGGAATTTCGGGGATCGTGTTGTAGAGAAGTATGTCATTGATGAAACCCAATCTCCAAAATCGTGAAATAATGACGTGTTAATTAAGACTTAAACATTTTAGCAAAGTGATTGATTGATATTTAGCGTTTCGAGATTTCAGGGATCATTTTGACAAGAAGTATGTCATCGACGAATCTCGATTTCCAGAGTTGTGAAATCGCGATGTGTTTTAAAAATAGGACTTACTTTCATCTTAATTAACTAACTAATCAAGGTTAAGGACAAAACAAAGTTAGTTTGGTTTAACACAAATTATGGATCGGGATTTCGCGATTCGGGATTTCGGAGATCATTTTGATAAGAGATGTGTTATCACTGAACTCCGAATCTCGAAATCGTGAAATGATTAACTTGAGCCTTAAATTTTTACGTTAGAGAATTAATTGATTAGCATTTAAACTAAATTTCTTTATTTTGCGAAATCAGGGATCGGGATTTCGCGAATCGATTTCTATTGAAAAGTATGTTTTCAACAAACCCTGAATCCTGAAAACTCTTTAAAGTTAACCTTAAATCCGTAAATTTAAAATCTTATCATGGTTAAAATAATTTTATAGAAAATGCATCAGGATTCTTATAATACTTTTAGGTTTTTTTCCTTTTATTATTCAAATAATTGAGTTCTTCGGGAAATCGGTAAAATGCATTAGGAATGATAATGAAGCTTGTGTTCTAGGAAAAGACGAAACCCGAAAAAGGAAAGCTTAGGAGTTAGGGATAAATTTTTTAAGAATCGTTTCAACATAGTCTCCAATTGGGGACCTCGTCTCCTTGTGGGATGAGGAGAACATGTAGAATTAGTGCCTTCATTGGGTTAATGGGGTCAACGTTTTATCCCTGTAGAAATTGCTAAGGAAGGGAAAACAAAGGAAAAAGGAGATTTCATTTTTCCTTCTGAAAATCTTTTCAAAGTTCTCATTTGTTGTAAAATCAGTTACAGTTTCATTCATAATCTTCTCCTTCTCGTTACTGAAATTAATTTAGCATTAATATGGTCAAAACAATCTTAGGAAACTCAACAAATTTGTGAATTTCGGCTTGCATCAAAGGAAGTAAAATTCATATTTTTAATTGGGGAACCTTGTCTGGACTTGGGATGTAGATCCAGTTTCGAAAAAAAATCAGTAACTAGAGTAGACTGGTATTTTAAGTATGACAACCTTACATATACCTCAGATATTGCTTCACTACCAGCGGGCCTGTTCAGTACCCCGGTGAAGTTATCTGTCCCTTTTTACTGAATTTTCTTTCACCGCCTTGAATGCTAATTATAAATTTAACTTTAGATATTGCTTCATTGCCAACAAGCCTGTTTAGTACCTCGGTGAAGTTATCTATCTTTTTATACTAGATGAGGGCAATCATTTAAATGAATTTCCTTTCATCATCTTTTGGACTAGATGGGGGCAATCAAATATGAATTTCGTTTCACCATATGTCTTATATATACTTTATGAATACGAAGCGGGGGCAATTATTGATACTTAATATACCAGGGGTGGTATCTATGTAAAAATTGCAAATGGGGGTTTGTCAACCTGTTTTGATTACTCTAGACCAACCTTTTCTCAACTTTCAAAACACCTTAGTCTGCAGAGAAAAAAGGGGAAGATTAATTTCAGGGGTCTTCCTTTGAGCAAGCTTAAGTCCTTAGAAAAACTGTTAAGAGACCTAAGAGAGTCAGGATCAACCTAAGCATAACCATGTTTAGTTGGAGAGTAAGAAATATGAGAATTGGTCTTACCAATTAAGAACTGTTTTTTCAATTTCAGAAGTTAAGACATAATCTCTTCTCCCTCAATGAGAAATCCGAAAAAGGAGCTTGATTCAAAATTGAGCGTAGAAAGAGGGGATATAGAATGAACTGGAAGTTGAAAAACAGAGGTTATAAATTAAACCCAACTCTTAGGACTCTCTCTCTTAAATATTTTTACTTAACTTACCTCCTATCTTGTTCTAAGTGAAACCCTTAAGGCCTAGATTTTGAAAACATTTTTTTATTGACCTATCAACTTACGAGATAATCAATGCAGTTTTTGACACAAAATCTTTGTTTTCATAAAATAGACTTTGCTGGGACTCACACCTTTGCCTTACCATTTTCGTTCTTCTTTTTAAAATAACAGAAAATCTTATTTATCACGTATTTTTGGCAAATTTATCTTCTGCTTTCAGGCTGTCTGTTTGCTGGTTTTACTTGTCGGGTTGTCAGCCAGAATCCTGTGAAAGAACAATATGAAAAGTATCAGGGTTTTAAGGAATTGGATACCTTAAGAACTTTGTATCCTTATTTATAAAAGAGACATAAACCAATTTTATTTTATTTTTCTTTATTTACAGAATGAAAATAGACTGACCAAAGAAAATTATGAAATAAAAGACTAAACAAAACGGTATATACTGTGGGAATTCTGGAAATCAATTATTCCATATAATGTTTTAAAAAACACCCGTTGACGGGGTCGTTCAAGATTTTACCATCCAAATTTTCTAGTAGAAATGAATTCTTTCCTTTAGGAGATGCAACCTTGAATGGTCCATACTAGATGTGATCAAATTTACCATTTTTTCCTAAATCCTCCTTCCTAGCATCCCATTTCAAAACCAAATCTCCGGGGAGAAAATTTCTGTCTTTAGCTTTGCGATCGAATAACACTTTCATGTCATCCTGGTATTTCTGCAGCCTTTCATCCACTTCCGCCCTGTGCTGTTGTTCTTCGATCAATTGATTTATCCTTCTTGTGACAGGATTTGGTTCTTCCTTCTCATCTTGCCATAGTTTCATTACAGGAAGTGCTAGGTTTATAGGCAACACTACATCTGTCCCATATACCATTTGGAAGGGAGAAGTACTGATAGACTTTTTCATGCCTATCTGATTTGCCCACAGAGTGTATTTCAAATGCACATGCCAAGACTTTTTATTTTCGCTTAGCACTTTCTTAATTATACTGATTAAGATCTTGTTTAAAGATTCAACCAGACCATTTCCCTGAGGGTAGTATGTTGTGGAGTGACCAAGCACAATATTATATTTTTGGTAAAAACTGACCATAGCCATAGATTTAAAAGCCTGTGCATTGTCTGTGACTATCTTTCTGGGGCAGTCGAACCTAGACAAAATGTTTTCTTCTAAGAAATCTATAACCACCGAATCAATAGCCTTTCTCGTTGGAATAGCTTCCACCAATTTGGTGAAGTAGTCTGTGGCAGTCAAGATCCATTTGTGTTGAGCACTAGAATGAGGATTAATTTTTCCTATGAAATCTAATCCCCATTGTTGAAAAGGAGCTTCTGTTTTGACCAGGGGGTGTGAAAGTTGATGCTGCTTTGGCTAATGCATCAGCCTGTTGGTTTTCAGACCTTGGGACGAAATGAACATTCACATAGGAGAAGAAATTCTCGATCAGATCCTAGACACAATTTCTATAGGACCTCAACCTAGGATGTTTGGCCTGGTACTACCGATTCACTTGTTTTATGATTAACTCGGCGTCACCAAAGACTTCGAGTTTCGTTATTTTCATCCTCCTAGCGACTTCTAATCCTAGCACTAAAGCCTCATACTCGCATACATTATTTGTACAATCCACATTCCACTGAAGCCTATATGAAAAGGGGATTACGAATTGATCATCTGGAGCCACAAGGAGTGCCCCAGCTCCAGCTCCAAGGAAAGATGAAGCACCATCAAAATACATCTTCCATACACCAGTACTATATACATTTTTTTTTTATTTCTTCTTTTTCAATTTTTTCTTCTATACAACTTTCGTCTACATCCACTTCAAAATCGTCATCAATAGATAATATACAATTTCCTAAATCTTCGTCAGCAATATAAACAGGATGATTAATTGGGTTATGTGGATCACCTACCATGAAATCCAACCTAGTCTCTCTGTAAAGACACGTGTATTGTCCTTCGAAAACTAGAATTGTAGCATATGTCAATCCCAACTAGAGAGATCCTCCAAGCTTGGCACCCCATGACATAGATAATAGCATACCATACTTCGGAGGAATGTTAGCGACCACTACATCCATAAAAAATATTTTTGCTGGTGTTTGTGCCAGACCTACCACTAGGTCTTTAATCATGCCTATGCATTTGAATTTTCTTGAATTAAAAGAATATAAGTCACCATAGGACCTTGTGATTTTGAGACTGAGTTTCTCCATAATTGCCTTTGGCATCACATTGTGGGCAGCTCCGGAATCTACTATATAGTTATGGAGTAGGTGGTCAAACAAGGTTAACGTGATGTAAAAGGGGGCCACAATGTTTCTCGCACCTTCGAAGTGTGGACCAAAGACTATATTCGGCTTGCAATCTTCTAAGTTGATGACATCAGCCCGACTTTCGTCTTTGGAAAATCTTATCATCTTGGCAATTTGTTTTTCTGTATATGGGATTTTTAGCTAGTTCAACAAGGGGAATAGGAATTTTGATTTTATTTATTTCGCTTTCCATATTAAAATTTCCCAAGGCCTTGTCGTTTTCTATGTTTGGGGCCTCCATTCCTTTCTTCTCAGTTTTTTTTGGTGGTGCAAGCTTGTTTTCATTTACAGAAGTCTGTGTATTCACAACGAGTGTTCCTACTGGCTCCGACTGGGTAGGTTGCGTGTCAGCGGTGTGAGTTTTTGCAGTCTATTTGTCAGCAACTTTTGGAGTCACCTTATCAGTTTCGCCCCTTGGCAAGATCTTTTTTGTTGGAACGGTTGGGAGACTTTTTTTCCTAGGTCTTAAATTATATTTTTCCTGTAGTTCGGCTATAATATCATATGCAATACCCTAATAGGCCAAATTTTGAAACGTGTCAAAGCTAACATTGTTTTCCGATGAAATTTCTTTATTTAAAGATTTTTCGTAATCTTGTCTCGATAAATAAGGTGATTTATTATCATTGCCAAGATTATTAATATCCTCATCAATCTCTTCAAAATCTTCTATATCTTCCTCTCCAATGAAGTTTTCACTTTTGAAGGGGGTTGGAATTTTTTGATCTTCATTTTTAATTATTTTCTGTGGGGCCTGAGGATCAGGATTCCTTCTAAAATCCTTCCTGGGGAAATTATATCTTTTCAATTTCTCTAGTTCCATTTTTGAGATTTTATTTGAAAGTTCTCTAATTACCCTAGCCATCTCATCTATTTTGTCTCTCGAGGATTTCCCCAATCCTGAGGGTCCACCTTGCTCTTTGAATTTCCTATTTTCTTTGTTCCCAGTTTCTATTTTTTCTTTTAATTTCCCTGATGCCATCATGTTGGATTCAATCTCAAGAGCATCATCCTGCATTTTAGTGAGATATGTTTATCTCCTTTCTCTCAATAATAAGGCAAAATCAGGATCTAAAGCACCAACAAAAGTCACCTTTGCTGCAGGTTGTGAAGGTTTGACCTTGACTGGGATTTTATTATATAACTTGTTGAACCTTTGTGTGAATTCTAGAGTAGATTCTGATTTTTTCTTTTTAATGGATCCAAATTCAGTTAGGTAGTAGAGGTGGTCCTTCCTCTCTCCCCATTGTCTAATAAAAGCGCTTTCAAGTTCCTCATAAGATCTTAGAGATCCGACTGCTAAGGATCGGAACCAGGTCCTCACCTGTCCTTCGAAAGTCTGAACGAGGAGTTTAGAATAGACATCTTCGTGTTCTATTCCGAGGATGTTAGCAAATTGGTCAAAGAAGTTTATATGTTCTTGGGCGGTCAAATTCCCTTCCCCTGTAAATTTTGGAAGGCTTTTCATATAATTTTTGGGGAGATCTTGTAGCGAACGGGGAGGAAAAGGGGAGCATATGTAATGGCTACTTTAGCGAAGATTCCAGTAAGCGGTACTTGACCACATGTTGGTCCTCCTGGAGCACCACCTCCAGCTCCAACACCTCCTTATGCAACCATTGGTAGATTTTAGGCTGAAGCTCGAAATGCGTGAGGAGAAGGTTCTCGAGAATTTGGGGAGAAAACCCCAGGAAAAGAGAACGTATCGTATGAGAGGGGAAGTGAGATAGATCTTTCAAGTGTTTCTGAAACATTCAACTGTGTAAAGTCAGGTTGAAAAATGGTACATATGGGTAAAAAGACTTGTCTAAGTGATCTTCATGACTTTAAAATATTTTCCAGATCAGAGACTGGCAAGGTCTGTTTACTGTCCGGCTTCTTTCTAGTGTTCTTTTGGCTAATATCCAGTTTACTTATCATGGAGTCTCCAAGTGAAAAATAAAGGTAACCTTAGAAGGTTTTCTATCCTTGTTCACTATCAAAGAAATAAAGTGTCAATGTCATTCTTCCTAGGGAAAAGATTCATTTCTTCGTCCCCGACAACGGTGCCAAAAAAAATGTTGGTCTTGAGATTATACTTTAAGGCTATAAAGTATACCATCAAGGCATCCATAAAGGTAAAGATAATTAAAGGATAAGAATAAAAAAGAAGTGTAAAGCAGAATCAGTTTCTCAATTGTCTCTGTCTAGCTTCCCGTTGTTCTTCAATGTTGATATCTCTCTCAATAGCAGCCCATAAACGTTCTAATTCTGCTCGGTTAGTTGTTGTTTGTAGTATAGTATTAAATAAGTTTAAAGAAATACTGGTTTGATCTTGAAGACCAGGTTCTATGTTGGGTTGTCTGCTATTTGGGACAGTCATGGAGAATAAGATTTTATTTAGTTGTAAAAGAATTGGATAAATTGTTACTTCGGTTTTTTAAAAGATGAGAATATGAAAAATAGTTTTGAAATTCAAAATAATAACATAAATATAGTTGAGGCCGTTTCCTGGACTTGTAACAATTTGAGAATTGTAAAATAACAAAGAAATACTACTGAAAAATATGAGGCTTTAATCACGAAAGAATCTCATATTGTAACAGGAAATAAAGAAGAAAATAAGATTTCTAATGACGTGTTAAATATCGTGTTTCAAATGATCTACAGATTGTAAAATTACTGATAGCAATTTCAGAGGAAAAGTTGTAAATAATTTGATAGACGAATCAATCTAAATTATAACAGATATATAAAATAAACTTCAAATTGATCATTCATTAGAAAGACATTGAAATAGAAACATAGAAGAATATGGTAAACAAGGTTAAAGGACACATAGCTACAAGTTGGCAGTATTTAGAATCTCGTCTGTATCATATATCACAGTGGATTGGAAAACTTTAATACAATCGGCTCTCTCAAAAAATATTTATACATGATTATCAGATATTTTCCCGTTGGTGATTAACCAACTTCCTAAGACTACGGTTACATGGATAAATCATGTCAAACCGTTTACATTTCTTTTCTAATTTCTAATGATGAAAATATTCAAAGAGTACTTTTATGTTGGTGTTGATGAACTTCCTTCTTCCACCTCAAGACAGTGAACACATTTTCCCAAAAACTTCACCAAAACTATGGGAACGTCTGGTATCTCCTTTGGGTCAAATATGAAGAATCTTTTCTGTAATTCAGGCAAGCGATCTTCTATTATCTTCCTTGTGAACTTAATAGTTTGCAAATTTAAGTTCAGTATGACCATCCACTTATCGATTTCGAAGATATTGATTACCTAAATTTTGGGATCTCTACCTTCATTTCCTCCAAATCCTCCTTAAACCTTAGCTAGTGCTTGACAATGTTGATCTCTCCTAGTAACCCAGAACAGTCATTTTTTCCAACATTCAATGAAGTCTTTTCTAAGAGATCAAAAATCCCTTGACAATCATCATTTACATCTCTGGTTATTCTTTTATTTTCGGCCAGGTCTGCTTCCCACACTTTAAGTATTACATCTCCTTTAACCTGTTCTGAAATGGATAGTTTCAGAATATTTCTGACCTCATCCTTTGTTGAAAGGGCTACTGCTTTCTGGAAAGTCATTCTGGCCGCTTTCACTTCTCTTTCTTTCTGGAGAACATTCTCCAAGATTTGTTTGTTTCTTGAAAGTAATTCTGGACAACTTCCAGATTTAAAAATACTTTCTATTGTTCCTCTTCTATTTTTAAATGTATTTCCAATACTTGAGACTGGAAAATTTCCAGCTCTACCACTTGATTTGAAATAGTGTAAATTTTATCTCGTAATCGTTTATTTTCTTCTTCCTATTTTAGGACCTGTGCCTGGGTGACCTGTATTATCTGATTTGCTTCTTCTAATCTTGTTTTCATTCTTTGAATTTCTTGAATATCTTTTAATCTAGCTTGATCTAGACCTTTTTTTATTCCCCAACTGATATTTCTTTCATTTTCCTTCAATTTACCCTGTAGCTGATGTTGTAGGAAAATCTCCCTGCGGACAGGTAGATCACCTCTAGAGCTTGACCTTAACCCTAGACAGAAAAGTGCTTATCATGGACACTAAATTCCTTTCAAATCTATCTAAACTAACACATGAGAAGGAAGGATGACAGAAGTACCTTTTTATCGACGTTTGTCCCTGCACGCTCTGAGTTGCGCTCCAATCCTTTTGCTCCTTGCTGAGTTCTGCGGACAAAACAGGATACAACCGCTTCCTACTCTATTGATGTTAGCTTGAAAAAATATCTATCAAATAATGATAAGTTCATGTGAATTTAGACAAAAACTAGAAAGAAACAGGCCAAGCGTGTCATATTGATGAGAATAACGACAACAATACTTACAATCGTAGATGCGAATGCGACAGCTTCGTCAAGTCCTCTTCATCTAAACCTTGCCTGAAAGTTCCACAATCTGGATAAAAATAGCTTCACTGATCACTCTCCTTTGGCTGACTGCGAGTTTCCTCCAAGATCATAAGTTTCATGTATCCAATTCTTCCCCCCTTTCCACCATCATAGAACCTGTTTATATAGGTTAAGAGGAGCTTAACCTCTTGAGTTATGTTTAGAACAAGTTGGGAACCTTCTCCATAGATAAGGGATCTCTTGATGAAACCAAGAATTCGAGCACAACTACCTTCTAATCTCGAAAGATTCTCCCCTTATTCTCCTCAACAGGCAAACTACTGCCTCAGATTAGGCAGCGCTCCCTTAGAAGGGGCATCATAGCGCTGTAGTGCTCCCTGGTAAGCCTTGGGGAAGCACCAGTGCTCTGAAGATGAGGAGCGCTCCTTCAAAGGGGGCTGGGGAGAATTATAACGCTCCTTGAAGCATGATAGGGGAGCGCCATCACTTCTGGAGCTGAAGTAGGGGAGCGCTCCCCCTCAAAACCTTTGTTTCATGGTTCCTTTAAGGTGTCAAGAGTTATTTGTCTTCAGTAAACCAGTTCTCCTCCTTCAACTCAGTCATGTGAGATGTTATAAGTGCCTCCTTAGTGTCGTTGACATGGCAGCATGTCTGAACATCATTTGCGACACTAGTAACCAACTTGCGACACTTGCGAAAGTTGTAGGGAAGATGCGACACTTACGACAATTGAGAGGGACAATACGACACTTATCCAGCTGAGTAATTTTGACGTGTAACAGAATGCCCCCCAAAGTATGAAGTTAGAAGATGCCAAATGATAATTGAAATACTTTGTAGATGCTCAAGCAAGGGTATAGACTCGGAGAACCTGATGGAAGATGCACGCAAAGATCCAACAAATATCATGACATATTTCAAAACCCAAGGCAGGCCTACCTATGCTTGGGTGATCAAGACTTGGTAGGATATGGCCGCCATAAAATACACTGTGGATCCATAATTGTATTGATAAACGGTATAGCCACCAGAGATACAATGTGGATCTATACTTTGATGACTCAGACTAATCGTAGCCACGAAGAATAGACAGTGGATCTATGAGATGACAAAACATAGCCACGACCAATACAAAGTGGATCTATGTAACAATGGATGTTTCATCGTTCAATAAGATTCCTTCGCAACCTGGGCGAAGCATATATCAAAGTGATGGCTCAACCTAGGGTCTTCATACCAATCCCAATATGGTACGAATCTGACCATGTGAATAGATGTCTTGATGTCAAACATGGCATAAACCACTTGATTACCGGTCAATAATGTAAACCGTTAACAAGTGCGAGGGAGATCATAATTAGTGTCAACGATTCCCAAGGTACCCCAGTACATTCTAGCGAATGTGAATAGATGAACTGAGGTTGAACATCCATGGAATCATTCGATCAGGAGTTAATGATGTAAACCCACTGTCGAATGTGAGGAGGCCTGCCATTGAGGCATGTAGGTCCCAAAGTACTAAGTGGTTTCTAAGTCTAATTCCCGGATAATGTGTTGGAGTCAACAGGAATAAACTCATCGAGGGAGGGCCTTGATGTATCCCCCATCAATGACACGAAACGAACATGGAGATGTAATTGGTAGATCAAATAGACATGGACTGACACAGGTTTCGAGGCAAGATATTTGGGATGGCTGACTCTCGAGACAGATACTTCCCTTGAACACTGAGGCACAACAACAAAACATGACATGGACCAACACTATGCAGTGGGTATTATGACTTGCGTCGGGTGACGCAAAGGAGTGAAAGGAAACTCAGAGGATTGGCTCAGTGTAGAGGTTCAATGGATTATGATATGTGCAAAGTAACAAAGTGTCGTGTTCAAGGGCGACTCTAAGAAGTGCTGCTGATGTTCTCAAGAGACTGCTTGGCTTGCTCCTTTCAATTTTTTCCCCCATTCAGATAGATGAGTACCTCTTTTTGATTTAATGAGCTCGAGGAGGATAACACATGCTCGATATAACTCACCTTCGGTAAGTTCCTCTTCCTTTATTTAACGAACCAGAAAAAGTAAGGGTTCGGTCCCATATGGGTCTGTCGATGTGTGCTTTAACGAGTCCAAAGACAAAAAACTTGAAGGTTTTTCGGGATTATAGAGTTTGGAAAAAAACTTAAAAGAGAAATCTCTCAGTTCCTTTTTCGTACAGTAGTCCAACGAGACTGAAAAAGGGTTAAACTATCACTTGAAAGACGCTCTTTCTGACCTTTTAACGAGTGTGAAAGAAAGCAAGATCACTCGACAATCTTTTCATATTTAGAGAGTCCGAAAAGGGTTTAAAGGAGACTCCATGGGGGTTCCTTTTTCGTGTGTTTGCATCCATACAGGTCCGAAAAAAAGATAAAAGTTTACCCGGTTACGTTCTCATATTGTTGAGCTCGAGAACGAACTAAGACTATGCTCATAATTGCGACATGGTGAATGATTCATTAGAACTTCCAGGAAACTTGTGATGCCAAAAACTATAAACCAGAGATTAGTGAAGCCATTTACACCGTTAGAGAAACCCAAAATGACCATACCTTATGAAAAAATGAAATTTCATAAATAACAATTGATTTGGAAACTTATTTACCATTTCATTTGCAAGGATTTGTGGAGTGTTGGAGAATCCCAATTGGAGCAAATCTTGTTTTTCTCGCTGCCGGAGCTACGATTGATCATTTCTCACACCGTTCGAACCAGGTAGGTGTTCATCCTTTACTATCTCAATTGCATGTCTTCAAATTGAGTTTTAATGCATCATTTATTTAAAACACAAAGCCCTAGGTCGCCCCTCTTTGAACCAAATCGGCCTCTTTTTGGAAATTAATAAAATGAGGTAATTCTTTTACAAAAATGTGTTAGAGAAGGGTTGTTAGGATGTCTACACCCTTACAATCAATTGGACCGATCATTTTAGCAAAAGAAATTCATGAAAATTCCCCTCAATGGTCCACGCACCCCCTCAAGTCGTTTTGCACTTTTAACATGTTTTAATCATTATGTGGCAAATATTAAAGGGCGTGGTGATTAAAAAGGATGATTGGTTGCTTTTATATGATATGGGTACTTTATTTTATGTTTTAAAACGCTTTTGAAAATCGCCGAAATTACAAAAACGTGGGGAATGATGAAATTCTTGATTTTTTTTTTTGTAGGTGTATTCGACAATCATGATTGAATGAAAAGAGCGGGAACACGAGATGGATGATTTAGACGCTCTACGGAGTCCCCGTACGCAGGCTTCTCTGCAGGCCTGTGGCTTGCTCAAGTTTTTCAAATTACAAAAAATGAAAAGAGAGATTCTATTGCTTGAGAACATGATTGGTCTTTGGGACGTCGCGGAACAGGGATTTCGCATTGGTACACAACTCCTAACCATCGAGTTGGAAGATGTGTACTTTTTGACCGGCCTCTCGAAGAGAGGGGTCCCTATATATTTTACTGGACAAAGGGCATTACCTGAGTAGGTGGATGTGTATCTGGCACGCCACTGCGTTCCGGGAGCAAGGTTGGTAGGGGGCAGGATCCCTATCAAAGATATACGAGATCTGCCTCTCCGGTCGATACTATTTGCTATCACAAGGGCGACCGGTAGTACCAGTTCTCATTTGGCATCGAGATCACAGGTGGCCTATGGTGTTCAGTGTTTAGAGCCAACACTGTTCAATTGGAGTGCAGCGTTCCTTCGGAATGTGAAGGAACAAATCTCACGGTGCAAGACTGGTCAAAAGAAGTTCGGCTATGGCTCATTTTTAGTCTCATTTTTCCTGGAGCGCATCCCTCAGATGCAGCCTCAGATCACGTTGGAGGTACGACCAGTGGATGAGCCTCGGATGGAGAGGTGGACTAGCCTATCTCCGAGGCTATTTTTGGAGTCAGAGTTCCTCTTTATTGGTAATTTCTTTGCCTGGTTGATGCGGAAGTACCTCTGGATCGAGGACTTCCCGTATGCCGATGTAGACTTCCGCGGGAGTATGGACTTGATTTTGCCCGAGGGGGAAGATTGGGATGAGTCAGGTACGAGACTAAGCCATACCTTGTCGGGTTCTTGTTTTTTAAAGTTTTTAATGTATATGTATTTTTTTTGGGTATGTAAGAGAGTTTTAACAGATGTTTTGTTTTCAACATGCAAACAAGGGAAAAGTGCACCCAATGGATATACCAGTGCCAGGACGTCGTGGTGGCACCCCAGTTGTAGCAGACCTAGTAGTACCGGTGGTGGGCCTCCGAGAGGTTGAGAGGAACCTCCAAGGCCTTACGATGGGTATCCCTCCTTTGCGGAGGGGGGACGTGCCTTTGCATCTGCAGCGGCACACTGTAGGGGTGCCAGAGAATATCAATTCTCTGTTGAGGCATGTAGTGCGTGCAGTAGTATGCTACTCGCAACACAACGCAGCGCGGGGAGATTGGAGTCTCCCCATGATCATGTTTTTTGTATGCCCTGTCAGGCGATGTTGTATGGGTGGATGGACCCAATATTTTTTTCTCTTACACACTTTTTGATGTAAAACAAACATTTCAGTCACGCCATATATATATATATATATACAGTTTCGAGTTTTATTATGCCAATGATTTGTACATCATGATGTCTATGATGTGTTTTAATTTACATGCAATGTACAGTTTTCCTTTCCTTGAATCTCTATATGTGGGCAAGATACTGATCCATAATATAATTAGCTAATGAATCTGAAACACTATTGAGTTCTCTCGGAATGTGTCTATATTCTATGTAATCGAACATTCGTTCGAGACGACGAACTTGCAAGTGTAAGCGTAGCAGGATACGACTACGGATAACGTAGATACGGTTGAGTTGACGAACCACCAGTTGGGAGTCTAAGTAAATAATGATGTGGGAAATACCTAGAGATGAAGCTTGGGTCAGCAATCCAATGACAGCATGATATTCTGCCATATTGTTGGTTGCTGGTCCTAAACAAATGCCTCCTGAACTCACCACCTGGTCAAATTGGTAAATAAACCAAGCTGCTGAAGCAATGTTCTGGGTGTGTCGGCTAGGGCCATCCGCGAACCCAAAAAAGGTAGGAAAGGAAGACGTCATCTGTGCATGAAAACACAGGCACAATCATGAGTGGCAACGGTAAAGACTCGAGCATGCAAAAGAAAAGACACACCAAAACTAAATACAATAATGTACAAAGTACAATATGCTAGGTGATCTAGGCATAGTACTTCTTAAGGTAAAGCCCGTTTCGGGGCTCTCCTAGGGAGATTCCGTCATGGTCAACTAATTCGTAGGCACCTTTATGTAAGACACGCTTCACGATGTAGGGACCGTGCCACATGGGTTCTAACTTTCCTATCCCCAATTTATCGTGAGCTTGGTCGTAAGTAAGGACTAAGTCTCCTTCCACGAAAGTCTGAGGGTGGATGGATTTTTCATATTGACTTTTAATTC
Organism: Picea glauca; assembly: GCA_000966675.3. Classification (NCBI taxonomy): domain Eukaryota; kingdom Viridiplantae; phylum Streptophyta; class Pinopsida; order Pinales; family Pinaceae; genus Picea; species Picea glauca. The sequence goes on along the minus strand of JZKD02S1047855.1, from coordinate 692,362 downwards.
ATTTTTTATGTGCCTCATTGGCGAGAGCAGCATCACAATGCGTTTCGTCCAGTTTGGACAGATACAAAAATCGTTCTTCTTCAGCGGAAGTGTGGGGCAGGATTTCTACTTTCAGTTTGAGTGATGGAATCTCGCACTCGATCGGTAGGACGACTTCAATGCCATAGACCAACTAGAAGGGAGTGAATCCGGTTGAAGTTTTCATAGAGGTGCGATAGGCCTAGAGGGCGGAGAACAGTTGTAGATGCCACAATGTTTTGTTTTCCCCTACCATGCGTTGGATCATGGTTTTTAGGACTTTGTTGATAGCCTCAACTTGTATGTTCGCTTGAGGGTAGTAAGGGGACGAGTTTTCATGGAGAAAACCCAATTTGACATGTAACTTGCTCATCATCTGGTTTTTGAAGTGTGCACTATGGTCAGTGAAAATGGCACGTGGTACACCGAAACGAGTTATGATGTGGTTGAAGATAAAAAGAGCTGCAGTACGGCTGTCATTCAGGAAGGTAGGCATAGCCTCAACCCATTTGGTGAAGTAATCAACGACGACAATGATGTAACCGTGCCCCCCGGCTGAGGTAGGCTTACATTGCATAAAATCAATGCCCCATTTGGCAAAGAGGCCGATGGCGATAATTGGGTGCAGCGGCATGGGGTGGGTGCGTGCCTTCTTGTTAAAGATTTGGCAGGGTGGGCATTTCTTGACAGCCTCGATACAATCTTTGAAAATCGAGGGCCAAAAATAGCCGGCACGCAGGATCTTTTGGGCTATGGCCATTCCGGAAAGGTGACCACCACAGGCGCCAAGGTGACAATCGTTCAAAATGCGCTCAGCCTCTTCATGAGTCATACATCGCCGAAGGATGGTGTCAATGCTATGACGATATAAGGTGTCGCTGAGGATGAGGTAACGACGAGAGTGGTGACGGATGCGTCGTCTCTCTTCATGAGAGATGTTGGGTTGAAAACGTTGTGTTTGAAGGTAGAGGAGAATGTCTCTGTACCAACGATCAGAGGTGCTGATGAGGAAGAGAGATTCATCGGGTAGAGAATCTCTAGGTTCGACGATTTCATCGGCACGAGGAAAAGTGCAGATGAGCTCGGCAAACACCAGGGATTTTTTGGCTTTCGCCTTCGTAAATTCAAGATCGAATTCTTGGAGAATAACGATCCATTTCAAATATTTTCCCCCAAGTACTTGACGTGTCAGGACGTGGTACATGGGGTTGAAGTCTGCAATTACCGTGGTGGTGCGTAATAAGATGTAGTGGCGAAATCTTTGGACAACGATGACAGCTGCCAGAGCCAGTTTCTCAACATGCGAATATATGAGTTCGGGTCCAGATAAACTTTTGCTCAGATAGTAAATCACATGTTCTTCATCGTTAGAGTCTTCTTGGACTAACACCATTGTGATGGTGGAAGTAGAAGCGACCAAGTAAAGGATATAATCCTTTGTATATTCGGGTGGGTGTAACAAAGGTGCATGGGTCAAAGCGTGCTTGAGAGCATCGAATGACTGTTGAGCTGCGTCATCCCAGATGAAAGGGACATTCTTTTGCAGTAACCGCATAAATCCTTTAGTGATCGTGGCATAATTGCAGATGAAACGGTGAAGAAAGTTTGCTTTGCCTTGCAAACTTTGGAGTTGAGTTAAATTGGTGGGTGGGGGTAAGGCTAAGATGGCCTTGATCTTTAAGGGGTCCACCCTAATCCCATCTCTGGAGACAATGAAACCGAGGAGTCGACTGGATTCGACAGTGAAAATTCATTTGTCTGGGTTCAGACGAATACGGTAGAACCTACATCGCAGGAATATCACGCGTAAGTGATCAATGTGATCAGATCGATTTAACGAATGTGCAGGTAAATCGTCCAGATACGGTTCTGCGATATGTTTGATGTCATGAAAAGTGTACGACATGGCTCACTGGAAAGTGGCTCCAACATTTTTAAGGCCAAAAGGTAGCTTTAGGTAGGCGAAGGTTCCCCAAGGGCAGATGAAGGCTGTCTTGTGTTGATCTGTAGGTAGGATTTCAATCTGGTTATATCCAGAAAAGCCATCCATGAAAGAAAATATTACGCTCCCTGCGCAGTTATCGATCATTTGGTCAATGAAGGGCGTAGGGTAGTTGTCCTTAGGACAAGATTTGTTGAGGTGTCAATAGTCAACGCAAACACGGATGGTCCCTTGTTTCTTAGCGACCGGAACGAGGTTGGAGACCCATTCGGTTAAAGGGACGGGATAGATAAAGCCAGATTTTAGAAGTTTTTCAACTTCTGCCTTAATAGCTGCGACTTTCTTGGGATGAATAGGGTGAAGATTTTTCCGAACCGGTTTCGCGACAGGGTAGGTTTTGATTTCGTGTACGATGATCGAAGGATCGATCCCTGGAATTTCCTCGTAACTCCATGCGAAGACATCACAAAATTCCTTGAATAAAGCAGTATAAGAGACCACTTCGTCAGATGTGAAATTAGCACCAAGGTTGATGTTTTCCACGACACCTTCTTTGATTGAAATGTCGATCATGACAGTAGTAGAGATGTTACCCATGTTCCCCTCAGAGAGAGTATTTGTCGTGAGGATAGGAAATTGCGGAGCTTTGGTAACATCAGGGGGGAAGACAGATTATATGTCTTGGATTTCTTCCAATGGTAGAAAAAAAGAGGATCGATGGTGGTTTTCATCCCAGGGTAGATCGTCAATGCTAAGAATTTCCATGATAGATTCGTCCGAAGGAAAAATGTGGGAAATGTAATCGACGGAAGATGAGAGGGAATCTAACCAAGAGGGCACCGAATAAGTATCAGGTGTGAACGAATGTGAATTATTCAATGAGGGAGAGGCAGATTGAATAGCTATGTATGCCGCATCGACTGGGCTTAGTGGCATTGTGTCACCGAGCACATCAAATTCCAAAGGACTAGGCACAACCCAAGGGTCAGATGATTCCAAGGATTGATAAGGCAAAGTCGAAATCATATTAACGATGGCAATATGATGTGCAGTAGGTGGAAGTGGTGTAGGGAAGGTACCCATGAGGCTAGAATCTTTCAATAAGCCAACACCAACACTTTCATACATAACCGGGTGATCTCCCAGGAAAGGAATATTGTTGGTAACAGGGATGCAAGCGTCAGGTGTGCAGAAATCAAGCTGATCGATGGTAACAATTTTGCCTTGATGAGGGAATTGTACACATCGAAACACCGACGAGGCAACGGAAGTCATCACATAGAACCAACTTCTTCCGAGTAGCAGGTTGTAATCGAGGGGGGCATTGGCCACCTCGACGTCAACAGTGACAGTTTTGCCGCCTAACTGAACGGCTAGGGATTGCAATAATCCGTGAGGATGAAAAACTCGTCCGTCAAAGGCACGTAACATGGTAGAGGATTTGTTAAGGGCAGGTGACTTCAAGCCTTTCCAATAGGCTAGGGACATGACACAGGTGGAGGCTCCCTCATCCAGGATAGTCTGGTGGATTTGTTGATTGTGAACAACCACATCGATTTGGAAAGCTAGCTGGTGTGAGAGTCGCGATTGATGGTCATCCAGGTTAAACGTGAGGTAGTTTGATGACTCAGGATTGAAACAGTCGATAGCGGCTAAGAGTGTTCTACGTTGGTTGGGACAATGTTGTAGAACTTCCAAAGCGGACATGGCACACGGGGCTTGGGCCAAATCTTCTACGATGTTGTAGTTTTGGGCAGCCCGTGAATTAGGATTGAATGTAGATTTCTTGATGGTGCTCTTAGGAGGGCGTAGGATAGAGTCAAAAGATGGTTTCTCAATCTGGAGTGGCCCGGATGGAGGGCTAACAGATGGAGGATTGGTGGAAGATGGTAACGGATTTGATGCAGAACCGTTAGTGATCTTTGACTTGTCAGGTTTAACTGGCATGTCATATGTCACAGAGCGAGTTGTTAAATTAACTCCGTTAAGCATGTAAATGTGGGCACTTGTCGAGGCCTCATCGTGGGGTTGGTTGGAACTGCCCCCCGACATGGGGGTTTGTGCAACCAAGGATTGTTGCTGTGGAAAAGGCTGAGTGAGCACAGCGGGTTGTGAATTTCTCTTGAAAAGTTTGGCCACTTCATCGCGATGTGGGCAGTCTCGAGTGTAGTGATCGTCACCACAAATGAGACATGGGAATTTCGGTTTGCGTTGTGGTTGTTTTCCGATGGCAGGGGTTTGTGGTTGGGTTTTGGGTTGCTTATTGTTGTTGTTCTTCTTTGGTTTGTTTCTCGCTTTCTTCTTGCCCCCAAGCTATTGTGAAGGGGTTCACTGGACCGCATTCACATCAGAGACCTGAGTTTGAGGTGGGGTAGAAGAGGGTGTAGTCGAACTGGGGCTAGCCATGGAAGCGGGCCACTGGATTTTTCCAGTAGACTGAGTAGTAAATTGAGTTTTGACGGAGCCAATAACTCCATCCGCATGCGAAGCAGTCGATGGTTTGGATGGATCGTTAGTGGCACGGGTAGCGTTCGATATCAACTCGTATAGAGTACCGGATTGTGAATAGACTAAGTCCAAGTGTTGAGCTCTAGCGATGGCTTCTTCCTCAGTGACTATGCCACCCATGGCAACATCACGAGCGATCTGGGGTAATAGTGATTTCGTGAACCATTCCGCTAACAATTGGTCGGGAATGAGCGCTTTGATTAGCCTTCGTCGTCATCTCCATTCATGGATATGATCGGAGATATGTATGGAAGTTGTCTGACGAAGAGAGGTTAATAGTTCAGTACCCGTCTCGTATCGAATGGGTAGTTGAAAGTGTGTGAGGAAGGACATGGAAAGGGAGTTGAAATCGTGAAAGGATGTGCATGGTAATTCAATATACCATTTCGCTGCAGAACCCGTAAGTGTTCGTTGGAAAAGACGCAACCAAATCGAATCGTCCATGAGGGAGTTGGATGAGCACCACAAATGGAAAGTCATCACGTGGTTATTTGGGTCTTCTCTAGGCTTTCCGTCAATTTTTGGGATATCAGAAGGAAGTTTAGCTGGAATGGCTGGCCAAACCGGAGAATGATAAATGGGATCATTCGTTAACCGAGACAAGTCTAGAAGGTCTAGAGTGGCTAGAAAAGGTAGTTGTCGGTTAACCTGTGGGTAATGCTGGTGTGGCAAAGTGACACCAGTGGGGCCCAATACTGGGTTATGTGGATAATTATAACTCATGGGCCCTCTCATGTGGGGTTGGTTTTGACCAAGGTACATAGGATTCGAGATGTTTTGAGAAGTATTGGTGAGCGGAGGATAACCGGATGGGTTTTGTGGATTATAGGGTGGGTTTGGCATTTGTCCATAAGGAGGTTGTTGCAGAGTCTGCACATTTTGTCCTGTGGAGGCATGTGGGTTTCCTTGAAAATGGACGCTCCACGGATTAGGTGCGGCGGAAATATTTTGTCCTTGTGGTTGATGGTGTACTCTGGATTGAGGTTTCCCCCCAGTATGAGGGTGCCCCCTGAATGGAATTTGTCCTCCGGAGGGATGCCCCCCAGTTTGAGGTAGAGTTCCCGGGATCTGAAAGCTAGATGCCAATGACTGACCGATGTTGCCAATCGGGTTAGGACTACCAAGACCAGTCCTTCCGGGTTGTTGGATAGGTATGGAACTTCCCGGTATAGTTTGAGCAGTGGTTTGGGCAGTGGTGGTAGTAGAAGCATTCAATTCCCTAAATCCAAAAGGGAGTGTAGGTCTTGGTGTTATAGGTGTGCCAATCGGGGCTTGATTAACTACCGCATTACCAGTAGGAATAGTCGGAATGTGTGGGGTCATTGTCTAATGGGCTATCTAGAGAGGAATAGTAGGCCTTGGGCCAATGGACGGTATGTTCGGGCCAATGGTTGGTGTGGCTGTAAAAGTGGTAGTACCAGTGAAATGATTTGGGGGTACAGTATAGGAAAAGGATGCATCGACACCTTCTCCTATTCCATAGAAGTCTTGCACCAAGCGTGGTGGACTTCGAACAACGTCCACAGTCCAAAAAGGGTCACTGGCTAGAGGATTCTGAGTATTCCCGGCTGGAATGTTAGAAGGGTTGACAACAACAAATTCTCCAGCAGAATTCAGGTGGAGGATCTGTCGTTCGTATCCCTCCGGAATGCGATAAGATTCCGGAGATTCTAAGACAATTCGGAAATTCTCTAGGGGGATGGGAACTTCTTCCTGGGAAGTTGTAGCATTATGAACCTCGCTCTGTTGAGGAGATTCCTTGGTAGAATGAGGGGGTAAAGGGGTGTTTCCTTCCATATTATCTGGAGGAAGTCCCTGTAGCCTCCGCAAGCAGCGTGGAGGGTCGATGTTGGTGGAGAAGAATCGTCGAAAGAAATCTATGGCCAACTAACGAAAAGAAACAACACACGCTAAAAAAATCTAAGAATCACAACCAAGCAAACAAGACCTTCTTTTGATGACCATACTAGTTGGTGATGAAATCCAACGTCACGTGATCAAGTCCAGAAGGGGCAGGGATAGGGAACAGTTACAATGGTGACCTGCTTAACAGACTTACGCCTTGGTGCAAGCTTCCATGCAGTAATTGTGGATTTACCCTCCAAGGAGCCCGAGTGAGTTTGACCAATGTCTTCTCCAGGTATAGTGAGACTTCCCTTCACCGTTACCTTGTGTAAGAACTTAAATATTATGGCCACTAAGGTTACCAATTCACAGTCAGCCCCTGGGCGGGAACAATCGACAGTTCGATCCGAACGTACGGGCAGGGTATCAAGCCCGAAACCAACTAAGAGGATTCCACGCAATAATTGTGGATTTACCTCAAAGTGATCCCCATAATACGACCTGACCACCACAATCAGTTAAACCACGGAGGGTTAGTCCCCGTAGCTTACCCGAATGCAACCTCGTCGTAACCCCTGTGTGAGAGGGGGATCCCAGGAAGACTTATACGATAACTGGATTTGACTCTCCCTAACTCAGGATGCTACTGTTTGGTTTAGAAACTTTGGAGAGTTATGCTCCCAGCCCTAATCCAAAGTACTAAGCCTAGTCTACTGTTGGTGGAGGATCCTAGAAAAGAAAAAGTTCTAGATAACTTTTAATTAGCGTTGATTTTAGTGGCTGTTCTTTATGCAAAGGGGTGCATGGAAGTGAAATGAATGGAATTATGACTTCAGACCCAAAGAATGCATCATATATGATAAGCAGTCATTTTCTTTTGATGGATATCTATCTAAGGGAGAGAGAGAGTTCTTTCACTAATCCAACACAAATAAGGAAGGCCCTCAAACGATCATTTTCTCAATCAAATCCTAATGTGATGCAAAATTTTTTTCAAATACCTGTTAGGTTGCTAAATTAAAGATTTTAAATGACCTGAAACACTAAATTGTCAAACCAGGGTTGGTAAACTTTGTGCTGCTACACTGTATGTGCGGGTAAGGCTCTAATCTCTATCTGAATGCTATCCTTAGAAGAAAACGCAAACTTATTCTTAAAAACTGAACCCTAATGACTATCTTGAAATTGATCATCTCCTATTTAATTCATCAACAGAAAACAATCCTAAGCTTGAGTGTTGGTGCTTTTATTCTTGCTCAAAAGTGTGATTTCACAAAACTATTCTACCACTACTTTTAATCATCTATCATCACCATTCCGATTTAAGCCATGACAAAAAGAGTATTTCCTGAAATGCATTTAATCTGAACATCAAAGATAAATCTAAATATGTCTACAGGAAAACAGAGAAACACCCTACTTACCCTACTGGTACCGAAAGCTTCCTCTAATTTAATTGCAGCCTAACTATCCTAACTAAGCAGGGTAACTAACTAGCCCAACCAAAACGAAGTTCATTCCAACTCTAAGTTATGTTCAGATTGGAAACTAGAATCAAAATAGCCTAATTCGTGCTCTAAACTCTACAGGAATCGATTATGCGTTCAATACTCATCAACATAGCAAATATCAGTATCAAAGCAATATAGTTATGCGTTCAATACTCATCAATATAGTTATGCTGGAAACGATACAGTTGAAGAGCGATTAAGAATGATCTTGAACAAGTTAATTCTTAAACTTTATGCTATCATGCATACAAATACCTCAACACTGAAACAAACTAAATCTACGACAGAGTAAAGCAGTGACTTGAACCTATTTGGCGGGCCCAACCAAAAGGTACAAATGCTGTAAGAAGCAACCAGAACTAACTATATCATTCTACGCAACCACTGTGTATACTTCACGTTCCATTTACTCAAAGAAACAACTCAAATCGTAGGACAGTGAAATAACATAACGCAACCAGATTATATTTAGAAATGTGTTTCATAACATAGCATAATCTAACCGTCTCTTAGAAGTGATCCTCTGGTTATATATAGATCCTCCTCTCTAACAGTCTAAAGAAAAAATACATAGATTCAAACGGATCCCCGATCCGAAAATAGCTTGAAATCAAGTTTAAAAACGGTATTCACATCTTCGTGACACATAGTGTCACAAAGTGTGAATCATGAAACATAACAACTCAGTTCTATCATTGTAACTTCAATCATCATATGAGCGATGACTCCATCTGTCATGTATTTTGCACTGTCTCCCACTCTGGCCATAACGCGCAAATCTTGAGCAGCTTTGTTGGTATCTCCATGGGGTACGAGCTGGTACCTAGTACTGGCTAATCCTGTTTCAAAATAGAAATGGTACCTAACTCAAGCCACATTAGTCTCAATATTAATTTAAAGCATCAAAATGCATAAAAATAACTTGAAACGTAAAGATACCTTGAGTAACCCCATTGAGTGCTAAAGAGATGTCAACTGTGTCAAAACAAAGCCAGAAGGGGTGATACTGGGTGCGGAAATGGAGGTCTTTGTGATATAATATAGGAAAAAACATGATCAAAACTGGAGACCAACATGTCCCCATACTAAATTCTTTGCCTGTCCTCAGGCAACAAAAAAAGTCAAATATTGATAGCAATCAGAGTGTTGCAGCAGCTGCAACCAACATTTGTAACCTCCCCTGTTTCTTCATATTTCTGATTTCTTTCTTGAGGACTCGGTTGATTATAATATGTTTTCTGGGAGTCTTCTATAGTTTCCTGTTCCTTCAGAAAAGACCCTTATTCCTCTATTTTATTCTATCAATTTTGGACAAGAGATTAGTCACCTTGACTTTCATGAGTTCATTCTCTATTTTTATATGTCGATCCAACACAGTGTACTCATGTAGTTGCTCTTTCAACTTGTTATTCCTGCTTTCTAGTCTTTCTATCATTGGTTTCAAAGATCGACTGGAGGATATTTCACAATAGGTTTCAAACGTTTGATCATGTCCTGGTTGTGGTTGAGGACTAGATGCACGAGTGAACTCGTCTGGACTCTGAGCAGGGGTGTTAGCTCTATCGGAATCATGATTTGGACTGAGTTCAGGAGTGAATTCATCTGGACTGCATTCATAGGTGTCAACTGGGTCAAAATTATGATCTGGACTAGGTGCAGGAGTGAACTCTCTCTGCATCCGAGCAGGGGTACCTGTTGGTACTTGAATTGGCTCATTCTGCTCAACTCCTTTGGGCGTAGTAGCCTGCCGATCCACCTTACAGGTTTTTCGAATGAATTGGGATAGATTCCAAGTCATTTCAGAGGGCTCTGGGGCCTCCTCATGACCCTCCACACTTTCTAACCTCTCCTGTGGTGGGTAACTAGGCACAGAGTTATCCATACCGGAAAGTGTGTTCTTACATTTTCTTTTTGGATTCCTCCTGGGTTTGTCAGGCAACTCTGCCAGTTCCTCTACGTCAATTATGTTCTCAACAGCTAGGGAAGAATGCAGAATGTCAGCATGTGCCTCTATAGGAGTAGTATTCTTCATGGTTTCATTATTGGTTTCCATTCCGTTAGACCCATGAGCATCAAATGAATGTTCTGGACCAGGGTCTCTAGCATTGGTTTCAATGGTGCTATAGGTTTTTCTCTTAGGGTCGACTTTGGTCGGGGTTGTAACCCTCTTCTTCCTAGAGTTCAACTTCTTCTGTTGGGGAGCAGGCTTAACACTCCTTTCTTTATACTTGGCAGAGGCTAGGGTTTTTACAGTGAACAAATCCCAGGTTTCTTGCTTCTTGGACAGTGTAGACTTAATCAAAATCTTAACAAGACCGAAATGAAATAGACTTCCACGAAAATATTTGGCCTTTCGTACTTGTTTGGCCATCTTTTTTAAAATTTTCAACAGAAATAAAGGTATGTTCAGATGATTACCTCTGAAGTGTAACAGGAGTCGGGCATGGCAAGGGAATACGATGGTATATCGTCCTTCACATGTGAGGTAACGTTGGAGGATGGCTAACAATTGAGCCCACTGTGGTTCCAACCATGACCGTAATGTTCCCTTGGACCACTGTGTTTCCCGGTACCGTGGTTTCAAAAGATGAGTGCAGAGCTGTTTGTCAACAGGCTGGTCCTTTGTCCATCTCTAGCCAGTGGTGGGTGTTGTAGGAAAATCTGCCTGCGGACAAGTAGATCGACCGCTAAGGCTTGACCTTAACCCTAGACAAAAAAATGCTTATCATGGACACTGACTTCCTTTCAAATCTATCTAAGCCTAATGCGTGAGAAGGAAGGATGATAGAAGTACCTTTTAACCGACGTTTGTCCCTGCACGCTCCGAGTTGCGCTCCAATCCTTTTGCTCCTCGCTGAGGTCTGTGGACAAACGAGATACAACCACTTCCTACTCTACTGACATTAGCTTGAAAACAGATCTACCAATAAATGATAAGTTTATGCAACATCAAACACAAACTAGAAAGAAACAGGCCAAACTTGTCATATTAATGAGAATAACGACAACAGTGCTTACAATCATAGATGCGAGTGCGGCAGCTTCGTCAATTCCTCTTTGTCTAACCCTTGCATGAAAGATCTATAACCTGGATGACAACAACTTCAATGATTTCTCTCCTTTGGCTGACTGCAAGTTTCCTCCAAGATCATAAGTTTCATATGCTCAATTCTTCCCCCTCTTCATCACCATAGAGTTTTCTTATATAGGTTGGGAAGGGCCTAACCAC
>JZKD02S1047855.1:652392-668674 GCA_000966675.3 Picea glauca | reverse complement strand
ATTCTTTTTGTCAGAAGTGTTGTCTCCTATTGGTCTTTTTGAGGATCTTATGGCCTTTGATGCCACAGTTGTAGTTGTTATCTGTGAAACTACAGAGTTAGGGTTTCTGAGAAGATCTTGTATTTTCTCTGGATCAACTGTGTCATCCAGGGCTAGATCACTAAGGTTTTGAGTTTGTTGCTGTATGGTGTTCCCTGGTTCTAGGTTTTGTTCTATGGTTTCCTCAGCCAAAATTTCAGTCTTAGTTTCTATCGCTTTTTGGGTGGAGGTTTCTTCTTTTTGTGGTTTTATATTTTTCCTAAATCTACCTCTAGGATCTCTATTTCTCATGAAGTCATGCTAAATGAAAGAAAACACTAAGGTAGAGTTTCAGAGTACCTGTGACAACTGATATGTTGGTTTTTACCCCCTTGTTTCCACAACTCCTCTTACTATCAACCTGCTAACATACCACACCAAAATAAGTGCATTCTAAAACTAATCAAGACAACTATCTAGCTTACCTTTTAAACAGCTCCCCGACAACGGCGCCAAAAATGTCAGGTTGCTAAATTAAAGATTTTAAATGACCTGAAACACTAAATTGTCAAACCAGGGTTTGTAAACTTTGAGTTGCTACACTGTATGTGCGGGTAAGGCTCTAATCCCTATCTGAATGCTATCCTTAGAAGAAAACACAAACTTATTCTTAAAAAATGAACCCTAATGACTATCGTGAAACTGATCATCTCCTATTTAATTCATCAACAGAAAACAATACTAAGATTTAGTGCTGGTGCTTCTATTCTTGCTCAAAAGTGTGATTTCACAAAACTATTCTACCACTAATTTTAATCATCTATCATCACCATTCCAATTTAAGCCACAACAAAAAGAGTATTTCCTGAAATGCATTTAATCTGAACATCAAAGATAAATCTAAATCTATCTACAGGAAAACAGAGAAACACCCTACTTACCCTACTGTACTAGAAGCTTCCTCTAATTTAATTGTAGCCTAACTATCCTAACTAAGCAGGGTAACTAACTAGCCCAACCAAAACGAAGTTCATTCCAACTCTAAGTTATGTTCAGATTGGAAACTGGAATCAAAACAACCTAATTCGTGCTCTAAACTCTACAGGAATCGATTATGCGTTCAATACTCATCAACATAGCAGATATCAGTATCAGAGAAATATAGTTAATTGTTCAATACTCATCAATATAGTTATGTTGGAAATGATACAGTTGAAGAGTGATTAAGCACGATCTTGAACAAGTTAATTCTTAAACTTTATGCTATCATGCATACAAATACCACAACACTGAAACAAACTAAATATACGACAGAGTAAAGAAGAGAATTGAACCTGTTTGGTGGGCCCAACAAAAAGGTACAAACGCTGTAAGAAGCAACCAGAACTAACTATATCATTCTACGCAACCACTGTGTATACTTCACATTCCATTTACTCAAAGAAACAATTCAAATCGTAGGACAGTGAAATAACATAACGCAACCAGATTATATTTAGAAATGTGTTTCATAACATATCATAATCTAACCGTCTCTTGGGAGTGATCCTCTGGTTATATATAGATCCTCCTCTCTAACAGTCTAAAGAAAAAATACATAGATTCAAACGGATCCCCGATCCGAAAATAGCTTGAAATCAAGTTTAAAAACGGTCTTCACATCTTCGTGACATGTAGTGTCACAAAGTGTGAATCATGAAATATAACGACTCAGTTCTATCATTGTGCCTTCAATAATCATATGAGCGATGACTCCATCTGTCATGTATTTTGCACTGTCTCCCACTCTGGCCATAACGCGTGAATCTTGAGCATCTTCGTTGGTATCTCCACGGGGTATGAGATGGTACCTGGTACTGGCTAATCCTGTTTCAAAATAGAAATGGTACCTAACTCAAGCCACATTAGTCTCAATAATAATTTAAAGCATCAAAATGCATAAAAATAACTTGAAACGTAAATATACCTTGAGTAACCCCATTGAGTGGTAAAGAGATGTTAACTGTGTAAAAAAAAATCCAGAAGGGGTGATACTGTGTGCGGAAATGGAGGTCTTTGTGATATAATATAGGCAAAAACATGATCAAAACTGGAGACCAACAATACCTTCTGATATGCACAATCAATCATGCATATGTTCTTTTATTGTTTGCATATGAGTGATGATCAATACAACACAATGCTTGTCTCGCTAATTATTCTCTTGGTATGAATGGAAACCAATCTAGCACAAGTGAAAATCACACAAACAATACACCTTTTCGTAGCAATCCAAACGAAAAATGAATGACAAGAAACAATCAAAGAGAAAAGCAAACTTCACACCCAAAAGAAAAAAGCTGAAGAACAAATGACCTTGACTGAAAACAATATACGGAGGTTTGTAGGCCTTTGATGACCCTCACCAGGGTTTTTACTCAACTGAAGAGAAAAGAAAAGCCATCCATAGGTTTCAAGCTTTACTCAACAGGAAAAACTCAATGAAAATGGTGAAGAAGGCTACAAGATCCAATCAACAAGGTGTTTATTCTTCAAAAAGACAGATGTCAAGGCTGGTAAGGAAGAAAAGTTGACTCACTAGATCACTCAACAAAAGACACACAAAGGCAAACCCTGAGAAAGGCAGTTCTGGAGGGTTTTTTGGCCAAAAAGAGGTTGGCGCTCTGTTTCCAAGTGAAAGGAGCGTTATAGCACTCTGTTTATAAGTATTGGGGAGCGCTGGCACTCTGTGAACACTAGGACAGGTGTGCCAGGGTCTAAAAAGCCCAAAAATGTCAAAAAATTCCAAAAATTGGGATTCAAACTTGACAAGTATGATGAGTGTGATAAAGTAAGGAGCCAATCAGCTCATGAAACCAATCAAAAGAGGAATGAACGAGGTCTGAAACAATCAATGGATAGAACAAGGTCAATGAGGAGAAAAATCCAAACGAGATGTTTCGATTTGAGGCTATCTCCCCAGTGGAGTTGCCAGTTTCTGTTGTAGGAAAATCTCCCTGCGGACAGGTAGATCACCTCTAGAGCTTGACCTTAACCCTAGACATAAAAGTTCTTATCATGGACACTGACTTCATTTCAAATCTATCTAAACTAACACATGAGAAGGAAGGATGACAGAAGTACCTTTTTATCGACGTTTGTCCCTGCACGCTCCGAGTTGCGTTCCAATCCTTTTGCTCCTTGCTGAGTTCTGTGGACAAAACAGGATACAACCGCTTCCTACTCTATTGATGTTAGCTTGAAAATAGATCTATCAACTAATGATAAGTTCATGTGACTTTAGACACAAACTAGAAAGAAACAGGCCAAGCGTGTCATATTGATGAGAATAACGACAACAGTACTTACAATTGTAGATGCGAATGCGACAACTTCGTCAAGTCCTCTTCGTCTAACCCTTGCCTGAAAGTTCCACAATCTGGATAACAACACCTTCACTGATCACTCTCCTTTGGCTGACTGTGAGTTTCCTCCAAGATCATAAGTTTCATGTATCCAATTCTTCCCCCTTTTCCACCATAATAGAACTTGTTTATATAGGTGAAGAGGAGCTTAACCTCTTGAGTTATGTTTAGAACAAGTTGGGAACCTTCTCCTTAGATCAGGGATCTCTTGATGAAACCAAGAATTCAAGCACAAATACCTTCTAATCTCGAAATATTCTCCCCTTATTCTCCTCAATAGGCAAAATACTGCCTCAGATTAGGCAGCACTCCCTTAGAAGGGGCATCAGAGCGCTGTAGCACTCCCTGGTAAGCCTTGGGGAAGTTCCAACGCTCTCAATATGAGGAGCACTCCTTCAAAGGGGGCTGGGGAGTGTTATAACGCTCCCTGAAGCATGATAGGGGAGCGCCAACGCTTCTGGAGCTGAAGTAGGGGAGCGCTCCCCCTCAAAACCTTTGTTTCAGGGTTCCTTTCAGGTGTCAAGAGTTATTTGTCTTCAGTAAACCAGTTCTCCTTGTTCAACTCAGTCATGTGAGATGTTATAATTTCCTCCTTAGTGTCATTGACATGGAAGCATGTCTGAACATCATTTGCAACACTAGTAACCAACTTGCGACACTTGCGAAATTTATAGGGAAGATGCGACACTTATGACAATTGAGAGGGACAATGCGACACTTATTCAACTGAGTAATTTTGACGTGTAACAACTGATCTATCATTTGGTCTTTTTGTTCCAACATGGTTGTCAAACTTCCAACATAAAATATATTTGCCGACGCTAAAGCTCCCATCATGTCTGCTATCTCTGTAGCGAATTCTCCATCTTTAAGTTTCTTTCCATCTATAATGACCTTATAATTTTTAACCATACCATTTCCTCTTGGATGAATTTTCTATTTCAAGATTTCTCTTCTCTTTTTATTGAAAAAATAATCTGATGAAGGAATCTCATCTCTAGAAATTGGCTCCAAATCACTAACATACAGAGCTCCCACGTGGGGGTTTCCATAAGTGTATTGCAATGGAGTCAAGGAAGTAATGGTACTTCCAAGATCTATCGATGTTGTTCCTCCTGTATTTTTTGAAACATCCTTAGGGATTTCTAGGGATGTTTCTAGCTCCTTTCCCTTCGCTGCCTATGATTCTTTTGTCTGGGAAATTTTTGTGTCTTGTGAAGGTATTTCAGTATCCTTCATCTTTCCTTTAGTATTTGATTTGTCCTATATATTTGTTTCAAAGCCTGGGGGAGGCCCTTCCTGCTCTGGAGATGTGGTCGTAGCTTCGCCCTGTAAAATTTTGGGTAAACAGCTTCGCCTATGGCTCTGGAATGACATGAAACCAATCTTTGAATCAAGTGGCAGGGCCTGTACTCTGTTCAATACCTCTTCATAGGATTTAACCTCCTTGAATACATCATCATAAACAAATGTTTCATGCTCATAGGATTTTAAATTGCAATGCATCAAATGTTTTCTTATTAATTGATAGGGGTCATGCTTTCTGTGTTCAATATCTACCAATTTTACTTCTTCTAGTGATTCAACCTCTACTTTAGAATGGACTAGATTCAGTAATGAAAATTTCCCAACATGTACATGGAAAGTTGGCCATGACTTTTCTGAGCTGCCTTTAGTTCTAATCCAATGCTGCCCTTTACTATCTGGTGGGCTACCTCTCTATAGAACAATCTGTCTGGTAGGAATTTAGGAGGTGCATGAGGGGGAATAGAACAACCATAAACCCTAATGTAGGAAAAATGCTCGTCAATAAACCATTCGGCTATTACTTTAAGATTTTCTATGACTGTATTAGAAATGCAAGGAGGTTTGCATCTAAAAAATATTTTATTCATCGGAATTATAACAAAATGACAAATTTCATAAAATGTGTCCTTAGAATTTTCTTCCCAAAGGGCAGAATGATATTCATGAATGGGTTCTAGACATGTTATGTCCCAACTCGAATTCATTAAGGGAAAAGGAGTCACATAACATATTGCATCCATAATGTATGTTGACATGTAAAAGGCCACTGATTGTCCCTTTGATTTTGCAACTTTGTAGTTTGAGATTTCTTATGTTAGGTTATCCGACAAAATCTTACTCCAGTTAAAAGCATACCCTTTTGAAGCTTCTTCCAAAAAGGGCACCCAATCTGCATGAAAATGGCAGGGGTCTTTTCTCCCGAAAAGTCTACATAGTATAATGGCTACGTTGACCATGTATTCATTCAAGGATGTTGTAGCATGAACCCCATGGGTATCGGCTCTAAATTTTGATGGACACCTCCACCATTCTCTAATCATATCAGGATAGGTCCAGTCTACCTCAGTGCATTCTTTCCTTTGAAACTCTGCTAAAAACTCGGCATTAAAAGTATGTTTAGGATTTGGCAAAAGTTTATACATTACTTGTATGTGTTCTGGCCTGAATGAGTGGTCGATGACTCCTTGATCGTTTAAGATGATCCTTGTCGGGATATCAAACTTTTCCAAGGCCCAACTGATCATATCATTGTATGCCACGAGCTGAGGGTGCACAATGATCTCATGAAGCTCTGATTCAGCTATGTCCGGATAGTGATTCTCAGAATCAGGATGAGCATTCTTGAGATCACATTCCAGAAATTCAGAAATTTGAGTCCAAGATTTAATGGAGTCTATAGCGTGTGGCGTGGTGTCAGAGATGATATCTCCTTCCTGTGTATCTTCACTCTTCTTTTGTGACTTTTTCGGTGCCATGATTGTATATTAAATGGAAAACCTGTCACATAAAATGAATGAATGAGCTCAGCTGAATGTTTCTTGCGCTTGATCAAATGAAAACACAAACATTCAAATGCTCTTTTAATTCATTTAAAAGTGTCGGGATTGATGCAACTGACAAGAATTCAAGGCATTTAATGCGAAAGATATTTTACTGAGATACGCATTAGTACCATGTATCACCATTGATTCATTATTTAAATGGCTGTATTTTAGCGCCTTTGGATTTTTAAAGAAAAATCTGGCCATTTTACTCAATCAAAAGCCGAAACATGAATGAAACCTTAAAAAATGATTATCATTAATCATGCTTTGGAAAAAGATTAATTGGTGCTAAACATAGATTAAGGTTGAAGATTTTGTTTTTCAAAATTTCGGGGATCGTGTTGTATAGAAGTATGTCATTGATGAAATCTGATCTCTGAAATCACGAAATCGTGATGTGTTAATTAATACTTAAACGTTTTAGCAAAGTGATTGATTGATATTTAGCGTTTCGGGATTTCAGGGATCATTTTGACAAGAAGTATGTCATCGACGAATCCCGATTTATGAAGTTGCGAAATCACGATGTGTTTTAAAAATAGGACTTAATTTCATCTTAATTAACTAACTAATCAAGGTTAAGGACAAAATAGAGTTAGTTCGGTTTAACACAAATTATTGATCGAGATTTCACGATTCGGGATTTCGGAGATCATTTTGAAAAGAGATGTGTTATCACTAAACTCCGAATCTCGAAATCGCGAAATGATTAACTTAAGCCTTAACTTTTTGTGTTAGAGAATTAATTGATTATAATTTAAACTAACTTTCTTTATTTCGGGAAATTGGGGATCGAGATTTCGCGAATCAATTTGTATTGAAAAATATGTTTTCAACAAACCCCGAATCCCAAAAACTCTTTAAAGTTAACCTTAAATCTATAAATTTAAAAGCTTATCATGGTTAAAATAATTTTATAGAAAATGCATCGGGATTCTTATAATACTTTTAGGGTTTTTGCCTTTTATTATTCAAATAATTGAGTTCTTCGGGAAATCGGTAAAATGCATTAGGAATGATAACGAAGCTTGTGTTCTACGAAAATCCGAAACCCGAAAAAGGAAATCTTAGGAGTTAGGGATAAAATTTTTAAGAATTGTTTCAACATGGTTAATAATCAATAGGATCAATGAACCTTCAAAAATATTGGAAACTAAGTTAATGGCATGGAAACTATTGAGGAAGTGTCGCAAAGAGGAAGCACCACCATGTGTCATAGAAGAAGCCACACAGTGCATGAAAGGAATCTTATTAAGATGGGCACCATACTTATGAAATCTATTTTTGGATGATTTCCAAGATGTGCAATATTTGGGAACATAGTTCCACTATCATGGTCGATCATACTCATAGCTTTGGTGGGTTGGGGATAACTGAAATACAGTGTATTTTTCCAAAGGAGGGGAAAGTGTCGCGCAAAGAAATAAAATTTTTGTGGCACATATCAGGTGTGAAGACAAGGAAGGCTAATTATAACACATTTGCAATGTATTTTGAGGAAATACAGGAAAAGGTGGTTGAGAAATTTGAATTTTTTCCCCTTTTCCACCTATTGAGTCCATTTTGAGATTCCTGAGGAACTTCTGAGAATTCTAAGTTAACCTGAGGCCTGTCTGTATCCTTTCAGATCAATAGGTGAAAGGCATAGAAGGAGAACTTGGATAAATGAAGATCCCTTTGAAGCCAGATAGCAGACCAATAAGAAAAAGACCTTGTAGGTTGAATCCAGTGTATAATAATAAAGTGAAGGTAGAAATTGATAAAATGTTGGAGGATGGCGTCATAGAACCTATTGAAGAATCTGAATGGATTGTCCCTACGATAGTGCAAGAAAATAAGCAAGGAGGAATAAGGATCTTTGTAGACTTAAGGAACAAGTACAAAAAATTGTCGCAGAGACAACACCACAAACAGAAGAATGGGTGCAACAATATGTCACAGGTGAACCAGATTCAGACCCAAAAGTATAAGAGGATGTGCACGAGGAAGCAGGGCCATCTACCATGACAGAAAATAGGAAGGGGAAAAAACCAGTGCAAAGGTATTCGTGCAAGCAGACATAAGTTACAATAGAACTACCATGCATACCTGACAGAGTTACAATCCTACCTGGTATTTTAGGACTTGTGGAGAAATTGAAATACACAGACCATGACATTGAAAATAGGGACAAGTTACCTAAGTTCAAGCCACAAGTATATATGGAGAGAAAATGAATAAGTTCGTCAGGAGTTCCAATATTAGAACCAAAGAAATGGATTACAAGATTGTACAATACAAGAATAATGAACTTATTAGGAATTCCACATGTTGGAAGGGGTAAAGATGTTAATAAATACATCAAAAAATTGCTAGCCTTGTTGCATGGAGGTGTTTTGTGGATGGATAGAATAGTGTTAATTGATGTGGATATGATTGCAGATGTTACAGGTCTTCCAACAATAGGAGAGAAACCAGAACAATACTTAGATGACAAGAATAAGGAGAAGACTATTGCATAAGTAATGAAGAAGAATTTTGACACTGATAGGGGGTCAAGAGGGTTAATAATCAACATGATCAATGAACCTTAAACAATATTGGAAGCTAATTTAATGGAATTCAAACTATTGAGGAAGTGTCACAAAGAGGAAGCACCACCAGGCGTCATAGAAGCAACCACACAGTGCGCAAAAGGAAGCTTATTAAGATGATTGCCATACTTATGAAATATATTTTTGGATGATTTCCAAGACATGCAAGATTTGGGAACTTAGTTCCACTATTCATGGTTAGTCATACTCATAGATTTGGTGGGTTGGGGACAACCCAAATACAATGTATTTTTCCAAAGGAGGGGAAAGTGTCGCGCAAAGAAATACAAAACTTTTTGCCACAGATTAGATGTGAAGACAAGGAAGGCTAATTATAACACATTTGCGATGTATTTTGAGGAAATACAGGAAAAGGTTTTTGAGAAATTTGAATTTTTTCCCCTTTTTCCACCTATTGAGGCCATTTTGAGCTTTCCAAGGAACTTTTGAGAATTCTAAATTATCCTTAGGCCTCTCTATATATTTTCTGATCAATAGGTGAAAGGGGTAGTAGGGGAACTTGGAGAAATGAATATCCATTTGAAGCCAGATACCATACCAATAAGACAGAGACCTTAGAGGTTGAATCCAATGTATAAGAATAAAGTGAAGGTGGAAATTGATAAAATGTTAAAGGGTGGTGTCATATAACCTATTCAAGAATATGAATGGATTATCCCTATGGTAATGAAAGAAAAGAAGAAACGAGGAAAAATGATCTTTGTAGACTTAAGGAACAAGTAAAAAAACATGTTGCAGAGACAACACCGCAATCAGAAGAATAGGTACAGCTGGAAGATGTCACAGGTGAACCAGATTCAGACCCAAAAGTAGAAGAGGATGTGCATGAGGAAACATGGACATCTACTACAACATAAAATAGGAAGGGGAAAAAACCAGTGCAGAGGTCTATGCACAAGAAGACATAAGTTACAATAGAACTACCATGCATACCTGAAGGAGTTACAATATTTACTGGTATTTTAGGACTTGTGGAGAAATTGAAATACGTGGACCACAACATTGCAGTCAGGGACAAGTTACCTGTGTTCAAGACACATGTATATATGGATAGAAAAGGGATACGTTCATCAGGAGTTCCAATATTAGAACCAACACAATGGATTACAAGATTGTACAATACAAGAATAGTGAACTTATTAGGAATTCCACATGTTGGAAGGGGTAAAGATGTTAATAAATACATAAAAAATTTTCTAGCCTTGGTGCATGGAGGTGCTTTGTGGATAGATAGACTAGTGTCAATTGATGTGGATATGATTTCAGATATTACAGGTCTTGCAATAGCAAGAGAGAAACCAGAGCAATACTTAGATGACAAGACTAAGGAGAAGGCTATTGCAGAAGTAATGAAGAAGAAGTTTAACAATGATAGGGGTTCAAGACAATTAATAATCAACAAGATCAATGAACCTTCAACAATATTGGAAACTAAGTTAATGGCATGCAAACTATTGAGGAAGTGTTGCAAAGAGGAAGCACCACCAGGTGTCATAGAAGAAGCCACATAGTGTGTGAAAGAAAGCTTATTAAGATGGGCACCATACTTATGAAATCTATTTTTGGATGATTGGCAAGACACACAATATTTGGGAACATAGTTCCACTATTCATGGCTGATCATACTCATAGATTTGGTGGGTTGGGGAAAAACCAAATACAATGTATTTTTCCAAAGGAATGGAAATTGTCGCTCAAATCAATACACAACTTTGTGGCATAGACCAGACACGAAGATAAGGAAGGATAATTCTAGTACATTTGCGATGTATTTTGAGGAAATATAGGAAACAATGGTTGAGACATGGAGGATAAAACCATAAGTGGTGGAGGAACATAAACACATAGCCAACTTTCAGGTGTCAAGACACAATGTGTGGATTCAGGAAAAAAAATCCAAAGAAGAATTGGCTACATATTAGATATTGTGTGAATGGAGAGGAATTTTAATGGGCCATGAAATAATGGCCAGATGAATCGAAGGTACCAATGAATTAAAATAAGGAAGTAAAAGGAAATTAGATAGTAGATGCTGAAACATCACATAAATCAAATTGTCCAACAACAAATGCAAGGAAGGCTACAAAGTGCACAAAGGAAACAGGATCGAGCATGACAACTAGAAAACCAAGACAAAAGAATCCCTCAATGTAGGAGAAGGATCACACTGAAGTAAGAAATATAGGAACACAATAGAAGGATACTAATGGAGGAACACATAAGGATGTTAATGTTCCAACTTAGGAGGAACTAGGTGGTGGAGATACACTAGACTTGGAGATACCAATAACTTCAGCGTAGACAGACACTTTGTCGATGAAGAGTACAGTCTTATAGGAAGAGAACCAGAGAAGTAAGATGAAGGCACACAAGAGCATCCCTGAACTAACCTTGATAGAGGATGATGCATAGATAGTCATCGAGAAGGTGCAAGACCGCACAACAGAGTCATGGGACAGTGCTGAGAATAAAAAAGAGTAGATCATTAAAAATCCGACAGAGGTTAAGGAGACATTGACACAACTGCATTTGAACACATCACAACAGAAGGAACAAGAACAACCACAGAATACTGCACAAGTGTTACACATCAAAATTACTCATTAGGATGATGACCTAGTGTCATCATTACCAATGTCGCAAGTGTCACATTTTGGCTGCAAGTGTCGCAAAAATCATAATGTTATATTGACTATGTCGTATCTTAGACAACATTATCAAGAACACTTGAAAGACACCTCAAAACACTGGTTTTGAAGAGGAGAAATCATTTGACAAAGAGTACAAGTCTTTTGCCATGGAAAAAACCACTAAAAAATCTATTTTGGAAGGCAACGCTCCCCTATACACTGTCAGGGAGTGCCATCGCTCTGTACCCTCTTTTGGGGGAGTGTTGTAATGCTATGTGCCCCATTCTGAGGGAGGACTGGAATTTTTTGAGTGAATTTTGGACTGTTGAGTAAAATCAGGGAAGAATCCCCTCATCTCTAGAGTTGGTTGGATTTGGATCTGAGGTCAAGTCTCGATCATAGGGAAGATACACAACTGAAGGAAAAGGATCCTCAACCTATCCCAAGAATCTCTTAAGTGGTTACGCCTCTCCAACCCTATATAAGGAGGACTCTTCATGGTGAAAGGGAGAGACATTGAAGGCATCAAAATTATGATCTCATAAGGGAGATATCATTGAAGCATCATCATTTTGTGTGGATTATTTGAGAAAAGGGTTGGACAAGGAGAGCTGGAGGAGGTTGTTGCACCTTCATCAAAGGTCTGTAAGTATTCTCTATTGTTCTCATTAATATACATATGTGCTTGGCCTGTTTATTTCAAGGTTGTTTTTGTTCTACATGAACTCGTCTCTATTAAATAGATCTGGTTTCAATATAATCTTAGTAGAATAGGAGGTTTGTTCCATATTTGTTTGTTTTGCAGGACTTATCGAGGATCTTGGAGATCGAAGATCAACTCGGATTGTGCTAGGAAGAACATCATTTAAAAATGTACACCTTTCTTCCTCTTCTCTATACTTTAGTTTAAATAGGTTTAAAAGGACGTTGGTGACCAATGTTAGCACCCTTTTTGTCTTGGTCTTAGGAGTCTAGATCCCAAGAGAGAATCCACTTGTCTGCAGGGGGATTCTCCTATAACAACAGGAAAAGACAGTGCTAGCATAGGAAACAGTAGAAGTGATAACCACGGGGAGAGAAAATTTTCCTATTACTTAGGACATGTTGCAAATGGAAGAGGAGACAACACAGAAACAACTGAAGGATATCAATCACTTGGACTTGGCATTGCCTGAGGTCCCAACCAAAGTGCTATATAAACTTTGATTTAGTGTAGCATAAGAGATCCAATCAAGAGCTCAAGAAGATGCGACATATTTAGAATTGGCCAAGCAAATAAATGAGATAATGAAGATAACAATCATCTAGGTGTAGGTTGATAGAGATGACACAAAGTAGCGTGGGGACCAGATAGATCGGTGAGTAGAAGAAGTATTCAAGACGATTCCTAACAACATAGAGGAAGATAATATAAAAATAGAAGAGAATATTGAGAAGATAAAACAGACAATGAAAAACTATAAAAACCATATCACAAAGTTCATGAAACTTTTACAATTGATCACTCCACCATAGGTGAGATCATAGAGGGTGTAGGAGGTGACAGATCATATGGAGAGCATTGTATATAAATTCAAGGAAATTGTTGAGTTAACATAAGTGCGTAACTATGGACGAGATTACAAGAGGATGACAAACTACAAGACTTAGATAAGAAAGAAGAAGGAGTAAACACTATTGTGTAGGACTTGAAGAAAAAAAAAAGTGAAGAAAATATTAGATAGGTTGAAGAGCACACAAGAGTTGAAGAACCTGCCAGAAAAGATGACAAGTATACACGCAGAAAAAAAGTCAAGGAAGGCTCAGCTGGAGCCACTACAAGAGAGAGTAGAGAAAATGTTGACTGAGATCGATGAAACCAAAGGGGATATTGGTAAAATTATCTTGGAGACAGAAGAATTGATGAAGGAGCACATCATTGCGTAGACTGTGGAGTTTTTAGCTGAGAAGAGTGCACAAGAAAAAACTCGAGCTGAAGAAATTTTAGGAAGATATCAGGAGTTGGAGTAGCCAGTAAAGGATGAAAACACCTCTTGAGTGGCCTGATACGAGCCATAGGTTAGTTTTGGGGATCTGTTGGCTTAGGCTAGTTTGGGAAATGTGTAGAAATTAAGGAAGCTATTGAGAATGGGACCAGAATAGGGAACGAGACCAGAATAGAAGCGCACGCTATAAGATAAGGAAAATCAGCATGAGGAAGATGAAAGCCAAAGAAACAAATAAGGACAACGTGATGAGGAAACTATTGGATCAAGGACTAGCCGTGCGTAAGAGGTTGTAATGTGGACAAACCTAATCCAATTAGGGTTAGGATTTTGGTCATGATGTAATGGGTTTAACCCACTTTTTGTAGTATAAATATATGTTGTATGAGGAATATAAGAGATATGTTGTGTTTTGATGAGTTTTGAGTCACAAATACTAGTTTTGAGAGACGTGGAGCAATTATTGAGTCAATTTTGGAGATGAGTATGTAAGTGAGGGTTAGGTCACAAGTTGTGGAGCTTAGTGCGACACGTGTCAGCCTCACCTATACTTGTGCATCTCAGTTATACCTTTGATGTAATGTGCACAACACAAGGACTTTGATGAAGATGAATAAAGAAGCAGATAATTCTAGATCTTTGTGGACATATCCTAGGGGGGGTGAACTACGGTAACAACTTGTGTCATTGTGTGGAATGTTTCTTTTATATGTTGCAATGGTCTATGATGAATGAATGAATGAATATGTTAGAGTTAGAAAGCAGCACACACTGGATCAATTATGTTATTTTACTGTAGAATGAATCTTAATGAATGAATATGGTTATAGAATGGTAGATATGATGAATGTGGAAGTAGAAAAATAGGTCTGATATCCCCATGAGAAACATCCCTTCCAGGACTACAAACATATGGGTAATACAGTCACCCATAATCCATCTCAGGTGATACTACACTGTGCACTTTTTGTGCAGTGTTTCCTTTTGGTATCCAGAAGGGACGATGGTTTCTAGGGTTTTGTTGGAAAACTAAGGTAGAACCCAGGTCAACCCATACATCCAACAAGGCTTCTCCCTGACTCCCCAAAACAACTGCCATCTAGCTACCTCCAAGATGATAATGTTATTATAATTAGTAACCAAGAATAATGGAACTCGGTCCCTTTATCCTGTGCTTTCTCACAATCAATCGAAAATTGGTTTAATAAAAATGTCACGTAGTTCATTTGGGCACCCTTGACACACCTTTTTGCTTCCATAATGACTACTACTGGGACTTGATATTTTCTACACTTCCTTAATATCTTACAAGAAAAGTCCTGCATTGAAAACCTTACTTCACAAACCTTATTGTCGGGTCACATATGCTAGTGATGTCTAAACTGCGCTATCCATAGAATGTATGGAACTTCTCCTTCATCCTCTCAGCTAGAGATTTCTCATTCTTCTTGTCGAAAAATAACAAGGAAGGGTCCTCTTCCTATGATGGAAGAAAAATAATACATACAATCAACTATATATCGATGTAAACTAGCCTATCAATCCATAGGTATCCCCCATGCACACAACGTAGTAGCATTTTTATGTAGGCATTGATCTCTTGGATCCTTCGAAAGTGTGGTATATCGAAGAGATTCAAAATTCCTTCCTTGTGCAACGCCATACCCCAAATATGTGGCTCTATGACTATCATCTGTGTTTCAAAACTTGTAATATACTAGATATAAAAAGTATGCAGAACATAAATAAAATGCTAGAAATGGTAGAATAACAGTAATATAACCAGCATAATCTCCACAATAACACATAAATGATATAAGAACAACAATAGAAATAGCACTTTGATTCAGAGAGAAATGTTCATGGGCCTCTTCGAGGAGGCAACCTCCAATCGAGAAACTCTCTATTACAATAATCTCCAAGCTAGGGTTCTCATACCCTCAACTCCTATTTATACTAAAAAGAAGCATCTAGAGGAAGATCCTTCTAGAAGTGAAAGATTCTATTAGGTCTTCTTACATATGCCTTATTCTATTTTATTGAAAGGCCTTATTAATATTGACCTTTATTACATCCGGATATATTTTTCTACCTATGTGCGGGTTAGGACCCTAACATGTCTTCCCCCTTAAAAACAACCTTGTCCTCAATGCTTGAGATGAGGAAATTATTGCAGAATGGTAGCTGGTTCCCAAGTGGCGTCTGCTGGGGCTGTATCTTTCCAATGTACTAGCACTTCCTTGATGGTTCTCTGACGTAGGTGATGCTCACGCCGATCCAACACTGCTTCTAGCTGTAGCCAAATGGATCCTTCTTCAGCTAACTCTAGCAGGTTGGTTTGAATTTGGCAAGTAGCTCCAATCACCTTCTTTAAGCATGAAACATGAAAAACAGGATGTAGCTTCAAATGGTTGGGAAAATCTAATTGATAGGATACTTGTACCACATGCTTGAGAATGGTATAAGGACCATAAAATTTGGGTGCTAGCTTCTGAAAATGAGCGGCCTTGAGGGAAGTTTTCTTGTAAGGTTGCAGTCGAAGAAACACCTGATCCCCTTCTACAAATTGACGTTCAGAGCAACCTTGATCTGCTTGTTGCTTCATGCGATTATGTGACATGGCCAAATTCTCTTTGAGGGTATGAAGAATAGGCTCTCGAGCTGTAAGTGTTAGGTCAACCACCTGGACCTTCGAGGCACTCGGTAAGTATGAGAGAACTGAAGGTGGCTTCTATCCATATACCGCTTCAAAAGGAGTCATGCGTGTAGCTGTATGGTATGAAGTGTTGTACCACCATT
>JZKD02S1047855.1:616760-652342 GCA_000966675.3 Picea glauca | reverse complement strand
ATGGTATGAAGTGTTGTACCACCATTCAACTAGGGGTAACCATTGAGCCCACTGATTTTTATTTTCTGAGGAAAAACACCTCAAATATGTTTCCAAACACTTGTTGACAACTTCCTTTTGGCCATTAGTCTAGGGATGATAAGCCGTGTTGAGATGAAATTTGGTGCCTTGTATCTTGAATAGTTCTTGCTAACAATAGCTTGTGAAAGTTGGGTCGCGATAAAAAACAATAGTGCGGCATGCCATGAATCTTGAAGGTTTGATCCATGAAGATTTGAGCCACTGTGGATGCTGTAAATGGGTGTTGAAGGGCACAAAAATGAGCGTACTTGGAAAGGCGATCAACAACCACCATGATGATGGATTTATTTCCTGATTTGGGTAAGCCGGTAATAAAATCCATAGATTCCAAATAGCAGGTGGAATCGGGAGTGGTTGTAGTGTGCCTGGAGATTTGACTAATTCTCCCTTGTTTCATTAACACACATCACATTCAGCTACAAAATTATGAATGTCATGTTTCATACCATCCCATAAAAAGGAACGTTTGACCCTGTCATAGGTTTTGGTGAACCCAGAGTGCCCTGCTGTAGGTGTAGCATGAAGCTCAGAAAGTACCGTGGATTTAAGCTTTGATTGTTTACTTAAATACAAATGGCCTTTGTATCCAAGTTCATCATGGAGCCAAGAGTACCCTGGGGAAGCTGGAGAATTGGACTGCAATTGGTGGATCAACTGCAAACTTTTGGGATCTTGTAGCCATTCCTGGCGAACGACTTGGAGCCAATCTTGTACAATGAATGAAAGAGAAAAAAGGGATCCTTCATCTTCATTTTTTCGGGATAGTGCATCCACAACCACATTGTCTTTTCCTTTCTTGTAAATGATCTCATAATCATATCCAAAGAGTTTAGTCACCCATTTTTGTTGTTTTGGGGAGGAAATGCGTTGTTCCAGAAAATACTTGAGGCTTTGATGGTCTATCTTAATTTGGAAACATTGCCCCAATAGATAAGGGCGCCACAGATCAATGACATGTAGAATAACCAACATTTACTTTTCATAGATGGATTTTCCCATATTTCTTTCAGATAGTTGCTTGCTGGTAAAGGCCAAAGGTCGACCCTCTTGCATAAGGACAACACCAATTCTTTTCCCTAAGGCATCACATTCCAGCATAAAGGTCTTTGTGAAATCAGGAAGGGTGAGGACTGGAGTGGTGCACATGGCCATCTTCAAGGTTTGAAAATATTGAGCAGCGGCTGGAGTCCAAGTGAAAGAGTTCTTTTTGAGGAGACCAGTGAGAGGAGCTGCAATCTTCCCATAATTCTTAACAAACTTGCGATAATACCCTATTAAGCCTAGAAATCCATACAAGCTTTTAAGAGTCTTTAGGTGAGTCCATTATTGCATAGCTTCAATCATTTTAGGATCCACCCTAATGCCATCTTTGCCAACCAGATGACCCAAGTATTCTACTTCTAAGGTGCCGAAAGAACATTTAGACTGTTTCAGGAAAAGTTGGTGCTGAGAGAGTAGATGGAGAACTCGATCCACATGAGCAATATGGTTTGTCTAGGTTTTTCTATAGATGAGGATATCATCAAAGAAAACTAAGACAAAATGGTGGAGAAAGGGATGGAAGACATAATTCATGAGCCTTTGGAAGGTGGAGGGGGCATTACACAAGCCAAAGGGCATGACCAAAAACTCATAGTGGCCCTCATGAGTTCTAAAGGAAGTCTTGGTAATGTCTGCCTCTTTCATACGTATCGAGTGTTAGCCCAAATGAAGATGAATTTTAGAGAAGAATTGGGCACCACTCATTTCATCCAGGAGGTCATCAATGACAGGAACGGGGAATTTGTCTTTGATGGTAAGTTTGTTGAGGGCACGGAAGTCAGGACACATTCGCCAAGAACCTTATTTCTTCAGGACCATGACCACAGAAGAAAAGTAGGGGCTCGTACTAGGGTGGATAATGCCTTCATTAAGGAGTTCCTAAACCATTTTATCAATTTCATTTTTGGGGGAAAAGGGGTGACGATACGGACGGATATTGGGAGGAAGGCTTTCGGGTACAAGGGGAATGGAATGATCATGAACACCATGGGAAGGAGGGAGTCCTTGGGGAGTGGAAAATACCAATTGATGTTTATAAAGGATGTCTTGGAGGTCTTGCAGGACCGAGGGTGTCTCTATTTCTTGTATGGCATAGAGTTGGGCGATAACACCAGAATGACATTTTTTGAGCAATGTTTCCATGCGATGGGAACTAATGATCTCCGGTGAACTAGTGGTGATGCCTTGGAACTTATATTGGTGTCCCTCCTGGTTGAATTGCATGGTTAAGTCTTTAAAATCCATGAGAATGGGACCCAAAGTCCTTAGCCAGTTTGTACCCAACACAATTTCACAACCTCCCATGTTGATAGAAAACATATGGGATTTTAGTTGGTAGTCACTAATTTGGAGACAAACATTTTTACAATGCCCTCCACATTTCATGGAACCACCATTGGCAATCATGATTTGGAAATTATTGACAACATGGATGTAGCAATGAGTTTCTTGGGCAATGCGACGATGAATAAAATTATGGGTGCTGCCACTATCAAACAGAATGATGACCTTCCAATGCTTGATGTAACCGATTAGCTTGAGGGTTTGGGGAGAAGAGAATCCAGTGAGAGTGTTGAGGGAAATGACTAGTTCTACTTCGGGAGAGTCTGAAAGAGGGTTTATGTCAGTAGATTCAAGTGAATTGGACACAAAGGGAGTTTCTACATCCTTTTCTGAGATATCCTCAGAGATGGCCATAAAAAGATTTTGTTCTTTACACTTGTGGCCCAAGAAATAGTTGTCATCATAGTTATAAGAAAGGATTTTGAGTTGGCATTGAACCATTTCAGCTCGGGTCAATTTTTGGATCTTTAGTGGAGCGGAGGGAGTAGTGGAATTTATTGGTTTAAGGTGAGGGATAAATGAGGGTTTTCGGTTTTGAGAAGATACAACCTGTTTTGCTTCTTTATCTCTTTTAGTATCCTCCACCCAACTCTGAGGCCAAGCCATGAGGACATGGGCTCGAATCTCATCCTTGAGGCCATTGATAAAACACTCTCGCAAAAAAGCATCAGACATGCCCTCTGTCTGAAAATCTAGGCACTCAAAGGAAGCTATAAAGTATTCCACTATTCCTGATTGTTTCAACTTTGTCAAACATCCCAAATGGTTTGTGTCAGTGTTAAAGCATTCATAAAGCTCTGCCACAAAGTGTGTCCAAACAATATACCCTTGACGAGAAGTTTTTCTCCATTGCCACCATTGCCAATGTTCTTGATCTAGATGGATAACACCATATCGGAGTTTGGCCAAATCATCGGTAATGCCGTATAAAGAGAAATAATGTTCCATTTGGGTTACCCAACTAGTGGGGTCTGAGCCATCAAATTTGGTCACATCCACCCGTGGAAGGCGTAAGTCACGTTGAAAGTGATGGTGCTGAAAGTTATGGGAATGAGAGGAACGTTCACCTTCAGTATTTAAAGGTGCATCAGAGGAAGGGTCATTTGTAGGGATATGAAGTTTGGTGCAGAGTGATGAAAAGACAGATTCAAGATGGGTGGTCAGTTCTTTCTTGATTTCCTCCATTGAGGACTGCATGGTTGTATTGATGGTGGCAACATTGGCACTAAGGTGTTTCACTTCTTGTTGGGTCTTAGTGAGACTAGATTGCAAGGTATTGAAGTGATCTTCCAAGTTTTGGCGATGGGTATGGGCCATGAGGATGAGGGAACCGAAAAGGGGTAGGTGGGGTCAATTTTTTTTTCTGAAAAATGATATGTATGAATGTGATAAGGAAGAAGAGATGAAGGCAATGGGATAGGTCTCAAATAATGGTGAAATTTTTTCTAGATGTGTGCTTAAGAACCACTTGTATTTCCTGCGTGTATGAATCCATGAACCATGGGTTTATGCGCGTAATGACAGATCTCTCTGGCTTAAAGACGCCAGAATACGTCTCTACCCTAAAAAAAAATTTACCCACAATTTTTGCCAAGGAAAGTGCTCTAATACCACTTGTAATATACCAGATATAAAAAATATGCAAAATATAAATAAAATGCTAGAAATGGTAGAATAACAGTAATATAACCATCATAATCTCCACAATAACACATAAATGATATAAGAACAACAACATAAATAACACTTTGATTCAGAGAGCAATGTTCACGGGCCTCTTCGAGGGGGAAACCTCCAATCTTGCAATGCTCTATTACAATAATCTTCAAGCTAGGGTTCTCATACCCTCGAATCCTATTTATACTAAAAGGAAGCATATAGAGGAAGATCCTTCTAGAAGCATAAGCTTCTATTAGGTCTTATTACATCTCCCTTATTCTATTTTATTGAAAGGCCTTATTAATATTGACCTTTATTACATCCGAATATATTGTTCTACCTATGTGTGGGTTAGGACCCTAACAAAACTAATGTAATTCTTCAAAAACTTGTTGGGCACTAAATCTATAAATTTCTTCTCGTTTGTGATGTCGTGGTCGACATACTTCAAAGTGGGAATCATACCTAACATGTCCCCTTCCACAATCACTCCTTATGGAATCGGTGGCTCGATGCGTAGGTACTTCACATCCTTTTTTAAATTGACCTATTTTGCAGATGGATTTCTTGGCGGGATATAATCTGTGGGGAATATTGACACTGAGGATGATTCCTCTTGTGTCTCTTCCATGATAGACGTTGTTGTGGGTTGACCACACTATTTATTCAGTATTGACACTAAATTTGTTGTTTCCTTAGGTGGTACCATCTTCCTCTACAGTTGTTCTGGTTCTGTAACTGGGTTTTTAACTTCATCTCTCCGGCTTCGTAAATTCGTCTATGTATGTGAATTCTAACTGACAATAACCTTTTCCTGTCGACCCTATGATTTATTTTATACTTCATCGCCAACTATTAGTTTACCTTTGCACCTAAAATTTTTGTCTATTCCACTAATGGTTTTCATTCATTATGTTAGCACCATGATTTTCATGGATAAGGTTAGATTTTTGTCAACAATTTTCAGAGTCATACCTGTCAGCAGCCATGTTGTTTTTATGCCTGGCATCATCTAACATCTCCAAGGGCCATCTTCAAAAGGAACCTTATCATTTATTTATTCACATTTCAATTTGCAACTGCCCGCTGCAAAATTCATTAAGCACTGCAAAATTAACTGCGCACCGTGTAGAGGATGTTGTCGCGCATAGGATGTTGTCACACAAAGAGTGTCGTCGTGCAGAGGATGTTGTTGCACAAAGGATGTTGTAACGCAAAGAAGGTTTTTGCGCATAGGATGTTGTCACGTAGTGGATTTCATCGCGCAATGGGTTGTCACACATAGGATGCTATCGAGAAAAGAAGGTGGTCATGCAGTGGATTTTGTCGTGCATAGGATGTTGTTGCACAATGGATTTTCCTACGCACATGCTACAGGTCGCACTTCAAAAATTACTGGTTTAGTGGTCAACTTCAAGATGAATTGTTGACCAATTGGAGAGGAATTTTGAAAATCCCCGAGAGGTTTTTTTCAAGGAAAAACCAAGTAATAAAAAACTCTCTTAGATTTGTAAAATGTGTCACGATTTGGGATATTTGAAGGAATATTTGAGCCCTATTTTTCAGTTTTTGTGATTTCCTGTCCGAGACATGTTTTTGTGACACATATTCCGACCAGCTGGAGATGAATTTCAAGAAAGAAAGAGAGGTTATTGTTGCGTAGAAGAATTGTTGTGCAGGGATAATAGAGTGTCCAAAAATGAAAATTATGGCTCATCACAACCATATGGTCGAATTTGGATCATGATAAATGACTGTAAAGAATATTTCAGTTACGATTATGATTTGGCAAAGTCGGGTTTTCTATTTTTAGTGAATCCGTTGAAGTTATTATTCTCTTTCAAAGAAAACAGATCCATGATTCTAGGAGAGAGTATCTCGACCCTAAAAACTAAGGGTGACATTAGATTTCTATATAAGGGGATCATTTTTATGTAAACAGGGTTGGTTGGCAATTTGAGTAAACGACTGCTATTGTATGTAATCTGAGTTTTGACCGAAATTTAATGAAAAGGTCTTGTGATTTGATGAAAATATTCTATTTGTGATAGTGATGCAGGAGCATCATAAGCAACCAACAAAGAAAGCGCGAAGGCAAAGACAACTGGAACGCACCAACGCACATTTTGAAAATGTTTTAAAATTAAATGAAGAGACATTAGTGTAGTAGCTTGGAGACGTATTTACATTTATGTTTTGAAGATTGTAAAAAGATCTTGAGCGTTTCTCACATCTATCGGATAAAGAGGCATTTATTGTAATTTATGAAAAGTTGTTGTAGCTTTTATTTCAGATTAGATAGCTTGTAGTGTAGGAGGAAAAAAAGATAGAAGGACACACTCACTTGTATCATCATATGATTCCCAATGTTAGATTATTAGAATTCTGTAGGATGTAGAGATGTAAAGAGAAAGAGCAAAGAGAAGAATCCATGTATAGGAACACTTGATTTAATATATGAGAAATATTTGACTCAATTTCATGGTGTTATTATACTTACTATTTACACCTGTTGAATGGTATGTTTACAGTGTTTTGTTTCTCTGTTATGCATTTATTTCAATGCTGTGTGTGTATGAATTCTCTTGAATTCATGTCGAATATATGAAATATTTGAGGAGAGAAGAATGAGTTTCAATTGTTTCTCTTCCTGAGAAATCCTGCAAAGAGTGTAGTGAATGTCCACAAGGTTTGCATCGATGAAGTTCTAAGTTTTATCTCAGAAAGCTCAGGAGAGATATCGTTGATTTCATACCAGCAGAAGTGCAGAGATAGCATAGAGCCATGAAAGGGGTGCATAGGCGGATTGAAGTCTTAGAATTTGTCAACTAAAGAGGGAGGTTGAAAGACTATTGTTGCAAGGAGTGCAGAGAGTCGAAGGACCAAATAACCAGAGGTTATTTGTGAATTCCGCAAGGAGTGCATGTAGAATAACTAAGGAAACCCCTGAGGTTACAACACAAAGCTCAGAAGGAAAAGAACCTTGAAGAGTTCAAGGGAAGGCGAGTGTCGAGGCCACTCAACGGGAAGAAATCTCAAAAGAGTTGACACTAGAACATTCAATGGAGGAATATTGAAAGCTGGAACAGATGGTGGAGTCGCCTCAAGGAGAAGTGTCGATTTTTCATGGGCTATTGGATCTAGTTAACCAGTGAGAGAGATAGGTCGAGACTTACTCAACATTTGAAGCTTAGGAGGAATAGTGTCCGTTGGATTTAGATCAATGAGGGTCGTTGATCTCACATCCTTGAATTTCATCATTTTAGAATTCAGGAAGTGGAGAGGGTTGTGACTTGGAGTTGAGAGTTGTGAACTATCGATTCATGAAGTCTCGAAAGAACTAGGATCGTCAGATCGCGAGGAGCGGTGAGTCATTGATCTGTGGCAAGGGGTCATCGTGGTTTCGAAAGTCGGCGGAAGGAGTTGTTGCATAGTAGAATGTCGATACACGAAATCCTGGTTGTCGAAAAGAATTGGCCCAACTCATAGTCAGAGGTCACATCAGAGAAAAGTCAAGGAAGGAATCAATTTCTCATTGGCCTTTTCGGGTTTTGAGGATTGTTGAGTCAAGGGAGCTCACATATGGAATCGTGAAGTTGCGAAAGCTAAAATTCCCTCTTGGGTAAAGGTTGTGTTCATATCAGAGATCACATGGGAGTGAGTTGGTGCTTAGTGTTTCTTCGCATGAGAGTAGCTCCAAAGAAGGACCTGTGGATACACACTTGCGAGTGTGAGTGATTTCCTGTGGAGAAATCGAAGAGTCAATTGGAATCTTGGGGAGATAAAGAACGATCCTAAGACCGAGAGGTCACGCAGAACCTACTAAGGTAGGGGGTGCTGCGTCAAAGTGGTATCAGAGCATAGCCTACAATTTTTTTTTTTTTTTTTTCTGTGGGGAACAGATTGAAACAATGCCGCCAAGAAGGAGAGAAAGACCAATGCCCGATCCAAATGTGGAAAGGGAGATGAGAGAAATCCATGTTCGATTGGATGCTATGGAGACAAAACAAAGATGGATAGTTGATGCTGGAGATGTCAGTGAAGCTGAAAGAGAAAATGAAGCTGGAGCTCAGGAAGAAGTCGCAGTCGAAGACACTACAGAAGAACGTCTATTCAGAGCTGTTGCAAGGATAGGTGCTAGAGAAAATATGGACATTCTGATGTATGAAGGAAACTTAGACGTTGAAGAGCTGCTAGATTGGTTTAGGGATCTGGATAAATACTTCGACTATGAGGATGTCGAGGAAGATAAGAAAGTTAAACATGTTGTCACTAGACTTAAAGAGCATGCAACATTATGGTGGGATGAACTGCAGGCTGACAGGAATTGCAAAGGAAAGCAAAGAATCAAAATATGGGATAGGATGGTTGCAAAAATGAAAGCCAAATTTATACCCAGGGACTGCCAAATTAATATGTTTCGAAGAATGTAGAACTTGAGACAGAAGGGGATGACAGTGAAAGAATACACTGAGGAATTTTACATGCTCAACATCAAAGTAGGTCATCGAGAAAGTGATGATGAAAAGGTTGCCAGATACATGAATGGTCTGAGATATGACATTCATGATGAGATGAGCATGATGAAAATTAGAAATGTGGAAGATTCTTATCAAATGGCTCTGAAGGATGAAGAGAAATTAGCTCGAAAGTAAGGTTAGAGAGGCCAAGGAAGAAGTCAAAGCAGAGGCAAAGAAATTGCCCAGGACAGAACTCAGAAGATGAAGGAGGAAGAAAAGAAACCTCATACTCACCTTGAAAGAGGAGGAAATTCATAGGGGAGACAGTATGCCGAGAGGAACACTTTTCCGTGAGCAAGAGGAAGAGGAAGAGGCAGAGGACGTGAGATAAAATGTTTTGTCTTTGTAAAGATCGAACATAAATCTTTTGAATGTCGTGATAGAAAAAGATATGGAGGAGAAGCTCACATTTCTGAAGCGCAAAGGCAAAATGTTGAGGTAGAAGATGCAGAAGGAAAAAGGTCATTAATGATGAGGAAAATTATCTTGAAGCCAGAGAAGGAGGTGGAAAGTCCAGTCCAAAGGAACAATTTTTTTCAAATTACTTGCAAGACCAAGGACAGGGTATGCAAGGTAGTCATGGATAGTGGAAGCACATATAATCTAGTATCCACAGAAATGGTGGAAAAGTTGGAATTGGAGACAATTGCACATCCAAGCCCATGCAAGGTTTCGTGGTTGCAAAAGGGACATCAGGTAACTGTCACTAAACAATGTCTAGTTGAATTTAAGATAGGGGATATAATGATGAAATTTTATTTGATGTTATTCCCATGGATGTCTGTCATATTTTGTTGGGGAGACCGTGGCAATATGACAGGAATATTGTTCATGATGGGAGAAGGAACACATACACCTTGGAAAAGCATGGTAGAACGCATATGCTACTGCCAATTAGAGTCAAGGAGGTGAAAGAAAAAGCCAACAATATTATTCTTCTCATGAGTGGGAAGGAACTTCTTGATGAAGTCAAGAAGGATGAAGAAATGCAGTTTGCCATGGTGAGAAAACCTAGAGTCATATTGATCAGTACTAAGATAGATGATCTACCCAAAAAAACTCAGGAACTGTTGGAGGAGTTCACTGATATAGTGGTGGATGAATTACCTTGTTCGTTGCCACCCATCAGGATCATAAGACATCATATTGATATTATACCTAGAGCGAGTTTACCAAACAAAGCAACATACAGATTGATGCCACAGGAGAATGAAGAAGTTAAGAAGCAAGTCTGGGATTTGGTGGACAAAGGATTGGTTAGAGAAAGCTTAAGTCCATGCATTGTACTTACAGTGTTAAGCCCAAAGAAAGATGGTTGCCGGAGAATGTGTACAGACTCAAGATCCATAAATGAAATCACCATCAGGTATAGATTTCCTTTACCAAGGATGGATGACTTGATGGATTGCTTGAGTGGAGCAATTTTTTTTTCAAAAATTGATTTGAAAAGCAGATATCATCAGATTAGAATGAGGGAAGGTGATGAATGGAAGACAACATTCAAAACAAATGAAGGACTGTATGAATGGCTTGTCATGTCATTTGATTTGATGAATGCGCCCAGTACTTTTATGAGGCTGATGAATGAAGTCTTGAAATATTTCATAGGAAAGTTTGTAATCATATATCTTGATGATATACTGATCTTCAGTAAGACTAAAGAAGAACATCTTAAGAATTTAGCTGCAGTAATGAGGAGGTTACAGCAAGATAAATTGTTGATAAATTTAAAGAAGTCTTCTTTCATGAAGACATAACTCATTTATTTGGGTTTTGTGATCTCTTAGAATGAGTTGAAAATCGATCCTGAGAAAGTAAAGGTAATCAGGGATTGGCCATCACCGAAAAGTATCTTTGAAGTTCGAAGATTCCATGGATTGGATAGTTTTTACAAAAAGTTCATCAGAACCTTCAGTAAGATATGTGCACCTATGATGGACATAGTCAAGAAAATAAACAAATCTTTTCATTGGACAAAGGAATCATAGAAAAGTTTCAAGCTACTGAAGGAGAAGATAATTGGACAACCAGTTCTGGTTTTTCCAGATTTCAGCATGACATTCCAAGTGAGATGTGATGCAAGTGGATTTGCGATTAGAGCAGTCTTAATCCAAGACAACAGACCGATTGCATATTTCAATGAGAAGTTGAAAGAGACTAAGATGAAATATTCCATGTATGATAAAGAGTTTTATGCAGTCATACATGCGTTGAAAAAATGGAGGCATTACTTGGTTCAGAAGGAGTTTGTCTTGTATAGCAACAACCATGCTTTACAATTCATAACTCGACAGGAAAAATTGAACCAGAAGCATGCAAAATGGGTTGAATACATGCATAATTTTACTTTTGTTATAAAGAATATTTCTGGAACTATTAACAAAGTTGTTGATGCTTTGAGCAGGAAATGTTTGATTCTGTAGGAGTTCAAAGTAAATACTTTAGGTTTTGATAACCTCAAGGAAATGTATAGAGATTATGTAGATTTTAAAGAAGCCTATGAAGCATGTGAGAATCCAGTTCTCAGAGACATAAGCCAATGGACTGAATATATGAGTCAAAATGGACTACTGTTCAGGGGTAATCAATTGTGTATTCCAAAGAGTTCTATGAGAGAGAATCTTCTGAAGGAAAATAATAGTGGAGGATTGGCTGGACATTTTAGCCATGATAAGACTTTTGCACAACTAAATGGGTCATATTATTGGCCAAGGATGAGAACATATGTCAAGAAATTCGTGAACAAGTGCAGAATTTGCCAGCACGCGAAGGGAAAGAGATAGAATACAGGGTTGTATCAACCATTTCCAGTACCAAAGAGGCCATGGGATGCGATAAGTATGGATTTTGTGTTAGGAATGCCAAGGACACAAAGAGGGTGTGACTCAATCTTTTTGGTAGTCGATAGATTTTCAAAAATGGCACATTTCATTCCATGTCAGAAAACCAGTGATGCAACTCACATTGCAAATCTGTTTTTCAAAGAAGTTGTTAGACTTCATGGCTTACCCAAGAGTATTGTATCGAAAAGGGATACCAAATTTGTTGGTCATTTTTGGAGGACCCTATGGAAAAAAATGGGGACTAATTTATCTTTTAGATCAACATATCTTCCTCAGACAGATGGGCAGACTGAGGCAGTAAACAAAAGCTTGGGAGATTTATTAAGAAGTTTGGTAGCTGAACATCTTAGTCAGTGGGATTAGATTCTGCCACAACCGGAATTTTCATATAATGATTCACCAAATAGGAGTACAGGACAAAGCCCATTCCAGATCATGTATGGAATGCAGCTGAGAGAAGTATCTGAGTTGAGAGACTTAGAGAAGAGTGAATTCATAAGTGCTAGTATAGAGGATTTTGCAGGAGGAATGCAGGAGCTCCACATCAAAATCAAGGAGCGATTGCAAAATTCAAATCAGGAATATAAGCGTAGAGAAGATCAACACACAAGAGAACTTCAATTTGAAGTAGGCGAGTTGGTTTTTGCGCATCTAAGAAAAGAAAGGTTCCCAAGGGGAGCATACAACAAGTTGAAGATGAAGAAAATTGGGCTGTGCAAAATCATAAGAAAGTTTGAGGCAAACACTTATGAGATTGGATTTCCAGATGGGGTCAGAATATTTCCCATATTCAACATAACAAATATGTACCCTTATAGAGATGATGAAACAGGAGAATTAGAAATAAGTTCAATGGATTAAACAATTGCCTATATTTGAAAAGCCGCAGATGGAAAATACAATTGATGGAAAGAAAACCCGAAGAAAGACATATTATGAATATTTGGTCAAGTGGGAAGGCCACCTGATTGAAGATGCGAGTTTGGAGAGAGAAGTAGATATCTGAAGACATGGACAGACGCTACATGAGCTCATGAATAGGAGTTCATGAATTTTCTAGCCAAAGGAGTATGATGCAGGAGCATCATAAGCAACCAACAAAGCAAGTGCGAAGGAAAAGACAGTTGGAACGCACGAGCGCACATTTTGAAAATGTTTTAAAATTAAATGAAGAGACATTAATGTAATAGATGGGAGACGTATTTACATTTATTCTTTGAAGATTGTAAACAGATCTTGAGTGTTGATCACATCTGTCAAAAAAAGAGGCATTTATTGTAATTTATGAAAAGTTGTTGTAGCTTTTATTTTAGATTATATAGCTTGTAGTGTAGGAGGAAAAATGAATAGAAAGACACCCTCGCTTGTATCATTGTATGATTCCCAATGGTAGACTATTCAGAATTCTGTAAGCTGTAGATATGTAGAGAGCAAGAACACAAAGAAGAATCCATGTATAGGAACACTTAATTTAATATATGAGAAAGCTTTGACTCAATTTCATGGTGTTATTATACTTACTGTTTACAATGTTTTGTTTCTCTGTTATGCATTTATTTCAATGTTGTGTGTATGAATGCTCTTGAATTCATGTCGAATATATGAAATCTGTGAGGGAGAAGAATGAGTTTCAATTGTTTCTCTTCCTAAGAAATCCTGCAAAGAGTGCAGTGAACGTAAGTAAGGTGTGCGTCGATGAAGTTCTGAGTTTTATCTCAGAAAGATCAGGAGAGATACCGTTGTTTTCATACCATTAGAAGTGCAAAGGTAGCATAGAGCCATGCAAGGCATGTGCAGGTGGATTGAAGTCTTAGACTTTATCAACCGAGGAGAGAGGTTGAAGGACTATTGTTGTAAGGAGTGCAGAGAGTCGAAGGACCAAATAAACATAGGTTATTTGTGAATTCTGCAATGAGTGCGTGCATAATCACTAAGGAAACCCATGAGGTTATGACAAAAATCTCAGGAGGGAAATAAACTTGAAGATTTCAAGGGAAGGTGAGTGTCGAGGCCACTCAACAGGAATAAAGCTCATAAGAGTTGACGCCAGATCGTTCAATGGAGGAATATTGAAAGCTGGAACAGATGGTGGAGTCGCCTCAAGGAGAAGTGTCGATTTTCCATGGGCCATTGGATCTAGTTAACCAGCGAGAGAGATAGGCCAAGACTTACTCAACATCTGAAGCTTAGGAGGAATAGTGGTCATTGGATTCAGATCAACGAGGGTCATTGATCTCACATCCTTGAATTTCACTGTTTCAGAATTTGGGAAGTGGAGAGGGTTGTGACTCAGAGTCGAGAGTCGTGAACTCACGATTCGCAAAGTCCCGAAAGAATTAGGACCATAATATCGCGAGGAGTGGTGATCTGTTGATCTGTGGCAGGGGGTCGTCATGGTTTCAAAAGTTGGCATAAGGAGTTGTTGCATAGCAGAACACCGATACGTGAAATCCCAGTTGCTGAAAAGAATTGGCCCAACTCATAGTCAGAGGTCACATCAGAGAAAAGTCAATGAAGGAATCAAATTTCCATTGGTCGTTTCATGTTTCGGGGATTTTTGAGTCAAGGGGGCTCACATCTAGAATCACGAAGTCATGAAAGTCGAAATGCTCACTCGGGTAAAGGTTGTGGTCATATCAGAGATCACATGGGAGTGAGTTGGTGCTTAGTGTTTCTTCACATGAGCGCAACTCCAAAGAAGGACATGTGGATACACACTTGCAGGTATGAGTGATTTCCTATGGAGAAATAGAAGAGTCAATTGGACTCTTGGGGAGATAAAGAACGATCCTAATACCGGGAGGTCACACAAAAACTACTGAGGTAGGGGGTTCTGCGTCAGATAATCATATGTATTGTGTCTCTTTATTTGCGTATGTGTTTCCTATTACCTTTTATTTCATATCTTATATTGTCTATTTCAGAACGAATTTTTGAACCTGTGGATTCATTGTACAATGCCCCTTGTTCATGCCACTTAGACAAAACATTTTCCTCTCAATATAACT
Source organism: Picea glauca (assembly GCA_000966675.3). NCBI lineage: Eukaryota > Viridiplantae > Streptophyta > Pinopsida > Pinales > Pinaceae > Picea > Picea glauca. The sequence continues at coordinate 637,846 of JZKD02S1047855.1, read as the reverse complement.
CTGAATTCATCCACAATGATGCTCTTGATTTACCTTCTTTGTTTTTCTCCTGCCACACTTTACAGTTTACACTGAGGGTTGTTTCTCACCTAGCCTTCTCCTCTCGGATCCAGTCACTGAGACATTTGTTCCATCTCTTCCTCATATCGACCCCATAGCCCAAGTTTTAATTTTCTTTGCCAATATAACCAGAAACCATTTTACCATAGGTGTCAAATATGGACATTGTTTTCAAAGTCATATCCTACGTGGAGACTGCACCATTTCTTAGAGAGTCCTCTCTAGATCTGAAAGGTTAGTTTTAGGTCTCAAAGTTGGTTGCAAAATTTACATTCGTCGTCTATTTATTAGCCAAATATATTTACGGAGTGCTAACATTTTGGTGCCATTATCATGGACAAAATTGAATGAAACTTTCCCTGGGAAGTATGACATTGTATCAGTTCTAAGGTCTGAGAGCAACAGACACTTAGGCACATGTTGGCTGTATTTCTTCTCTGGCGACTCCACATATCAGAAAATTAGTTGAAGGTGATTTCATTGGCAGAAGAATCCAGAGCTAAATTTTTCATGGTGAATCCAATCAAGCTTCAAATGTGATTCAAAGACTTCTTTGGAAAATGAGACCTGTTGACAGAGATATGGAAGAGCAGTATGGAAAAATAAGGTACTCAAGCTTAAGTTTAGTTCAAGAAATACTTTTTTGTGTTATCAATATCTTCTTTTCCTTTCCTAAGTTTTTCAAAATTATATTTCTTCACTTACTGCTTTCAAATGAATCCCAGAGATCTACCCTTGTGTATCCTTCATTGAAAACTGTAGGTATACCTCCTTCTTGTATAGCCGATATTCACCAAGCTCTTTCCTCTGAGCCATATAATGTTCATGATCATTCTTTTGAGCTTAATGAAACCAAATATGAGCTTGTACCTTCTGTTCTTAATCCTACACCCTCCAAGATTCAAGAAAGATGTAGCCCTCTTAAATTTCCTTCCATCCTTCATGACTTTCCTTTGAAACATTATAAGTATCTTCCTAGGTTTGATGGAGAGATTGATGGACAATCAACTTAAAACCATATTCAAGTCTTTGAGAATTTCATAGAACTTTTTGAGATCAAGCATGATGATGTGTCTATGAGGTCCTTTTCTCAGTCCTTACAAGGAGATGCCAAACCATGGTTCAGACATTTGCAACCTCAGTCGATTAGCTCGTGGGATGAACTGAAAGAAGCTTTTCGTAGATTTTGGGGTGAGAAAAGTCATTGGATCTACGCCTTTCAAAGTTTTATGCCATGAGAAGAATGAAAGATGAAACCATCTCAAATTTCAGTAGGAGGTTTGCTAGTATTTATTATAAAATGCCTAAAGAAATCCAACCTCCTGAAGTTGCTACCATGCTCCATTATGTAACAACCTTTCAACCAGACTTACCTTTTCTTTTGATGGAGAGGAAGTCTATGTCTTTGCAACAAATGTTCAACAATGCTCAAGAATTTGAAGAAAATATTCAAGCATGTAAATAGATTCAAAATGAGGAGTTGGATGCTAAAGAGCATGACAATGAATATGAACAAAGAACAATTGATTTGAATCTTGAGAAGAGGGTCAATAATTTCATATGTCCTCTTGAAGCTTTAAATGCTGATGATTTTGAAAAGGATTATATTCCTCTTATTGAAAAAGAAGGTTCTAATTTAGATTCTAATCCATTCCATGATAAGCACGAGATCGATTGTTTTATGTAATCATTTGTAGACAATCAAGAAAATGAATTTGCAAATCAGCTTCCTGAAGAGCAAGTTGATGTACCAAGATTTTTCCTGTTAGATGACATTGCAGATGTTGCTGATTTGTCTTTATATGATAAATATGATGATGATTATGATGTTGAATTCCTAGAACAACCAACTGCATGTTCTCTGTGAGAAAATGCTCATTTTCAGTAGTGTAATGAGAGAAATCAACGTACATATCGCAGTTACAAAGAAGGAAATGAAGAAGGTTTTGAATCAAGTGAAAGAACCTTTCCATTGTGTTTTGCTTCTTTGGAATTGCTGAAGAAAAATGTTTGTAATGTTCCAAATCAGAAATCCTCCAGGCATGATATTGAATATGAAGAAAGCAGTGGACTTTCAAATGGAAACTATCTTCCATTATGTTTTTCTTCCTTTGAATTGTTGAAAGTAAATCATGAGATAATAAAGGAAGCAATGAAGTCTGATTGCATTCACAGTGACATTGTTTTACATGAGAAAATTGTTATTAGTGAAGAGGTCCAACAACCTTCTCATACTTTTAATGACCCTTTTGTTGATTACATGGAAAGTTGTTTTAGTTCAGATTTGCAGCCTGTGATCAACTACCAACTTGGAGATAAATATGATGGTAAATCAACATTAGTTTTAGATATGGATTGCTTTCTACTAGGGGTTTCATTTCAGCCAACATTGTCTTTTGATTCAGAAGATTGTTATTTCTAGTAGTCTCCACATATTCTTCAGCCTTTTGTGGTAATCAATAGGTTGAATTACATGAAAACAAGGCTGTAATGGAAGGGGTGAAACATGATTTTTTTTTTATGCATGTTTTGGAGGGCCCATTTGTAGTTTTGTTGGAGGTGGTAAACAACCCAAATGTTTTTAATTTTTTGAGATTGGAATTTATAGATAAAGTTTTGAACGAATTAACAATAAACAAGTTTTGGAGAAAGCATGTACAAAGAAAGAAAAATATGGATAAAGTGCTTGCATGGTTGTATTGACACTTTGATTTCATTTGATTGACATCTTTTTGAGAAGTTAGGGTAGGTGGGAGTGCGAATAATCTTGGTACTACGAACATTTATTTTAGCAATCTGCATTTTTTGTTTTCATCTCAGTTTGGAGCATATACAGTTTTGGGTTTTCATTAGATGCAGGTTACAAATTACAGTTGGAAATTTGAGTTTGGGAGAAGCCCAATGGATTGGCACCTGGTCTACTTTTCTTTTCTACCTCACAGGGAGGATAGCAAACCCGTTGGAGCCAGCTGTTAGCACCATGATTTTCATGGCTAAGGTTAGAGGTTTTTCAAAAATTTGCAAAGTCATGCCTGTCATCACCCATGTTGTTTTTATGCCTGGCATCATCTAGCATCTCCAAGGGCCATTTTCAAAAGGAAGCTTATCATTTATTTATTCCCATTTCAATTTGCAACTATGCGCTGCAAAATTCATTGTGCACTGCAAAATTCACTGCGCATTGCAAAATTCATTGTGCACTGTGCAGAGGATGATGTTTCGCATAGGATGTTGTCACCCAGAGAGTGTCCTTGCATAGAGGATGTTGTCTTGTAGAGGATGTTGTCGCGCAAAGAAGGTTGTTGCGCATAGGATGTTGTCGCACAGTGGATTTCATCACGTAGTGGGCTTTCACGCATAGGATGTTGTCATGCAAAGAAGTTTGTCATGCAATGGATTTCATCACACATAGGATGTTGTTGCGCAGTGGATTTTCCTACGCATAGGCTACATGTCACACTGTGCAAATTATTTGTTTAGTGGTCAACTTCAAGATCAATTTCCGACCAACTGGAGAGGAATTTTGAAAATCCCCGAGACATTTTTGTCGAGGACAAACCAAATAATAAAAACCTCTCTCAGATTTTTAAAATGTTTCATGGATTGGGAGATTAAAAGGAATATTTGAGCCCTATTTTTCAGTTTTCATGATTTCCTGTACGAGACATGTTTTTGTGACACGTATTCCAGCCAACTAGAGATGAATTTCAAGAAACCAAGAGAGGTTATTGTTGCGTAGAAGACTTGTTGTGTAGGGAGGACAGAGTGTCCAATAGTGAAAATGATGGCTCATCACAACCATATGGTTGAATTTGGATCATGATAAATGACTATAAAGAATATTTCGGTTATGATTATGATTTGGCGAAGTCGGGTTTTCTATTTTTAGTAAATCCATTGAAGTTATTGTTCTCTTTCAAAGAAAATGGATCCATGATTCCAGGAGAGAGTAGCTCGATCCTAAAAGCCAAGAACTATAGTGGTGCAACAAGCGTGTGTACGCGGGTAGTAGTGGTGAAGGGCACGTACATATTCAAAAATAGTGTTTTTAATAAGAGTTTCTTAGTGATGGCTTAGCAAAATTTGCATGTAAGAGGGCCAAAGTCCAAGTATGCATGTATGGAGCAATTTAAGGTTATAACAGATACTCACATGTTCAACTAAAACTAGCAAATCAACACAGATTTCTACCAATTCAAAGGCTAAAGGGGATGATAGTAGATATGGATGGAGTGCGCACTAAATCCGATTTTGAAGTGATAGAGATAATGGATGGAACAACACATTATTTGACATTGCTTGGCTTGGATTGGGTATTTGACAATAAGGACATAATCAAATTAAATATGAGGAAGATGGAATTCGATTCAGAAGAATAGAGAGTCATTGCACCATTGGATCCATCACAAGGAGAAAGGTTTATAGAACCCACTTGTTTAGACCTAGAGGAAATTAACCAGTTGTACAGAACAACCATGAAATACGAAGATTACGTAAATCCAACTGCAGATGGGTTACTCACTTGGAGAAGTATCAGATCATGTGCATCAGACTTAGATACAAGGTTAGAGAAATGTCACTAGAGGTTACACAAAGTGCCCATAAGAAGATGCACAAGAATAGACCACACAGTAAGATGGGTAGGTACAGAGATAAGGGAACCTCCCAGCTTCTATGGGGTGAATGAATTAGAAGCATTCTTAAAAATATATGACGGTGAAGTGTTATAAAATTAGAGGCTCTTATCCCTAGATATATCACTCAAGGAAACACCTGAAAGATGGTGGGGTGAACATAAAGAAACAATCAAGGATTGGTACCAATGTAAGCGGTTACTGCGCATCATATTTGGCACAGAATAGGGAAGCAATCAATTATAGAAATACTACAGATAGGGGGTACCAGCAGAACACTTGGAGAAGTGCATAACACTATGGAGTATGACACCACCATAGGAAATGCCTCATCATTTTATTCACACATAAGAAGGGATTCCAACAAACTGGTATACAGACCAGGAATTGTGCAGAGAAACTGCAAATTGCAAAGCATTACAACCAAATTTTATAGCCACTTTCTCATTTAAACATGAGAAACCCAACATAGACTCAACACTCAAACAAATCAGACAGGTGATATTCATTAAAGAACCATAAGTTGAACTTATGACCGAAGATCAACAACATAACAAACAAACAGTAAAAGAAGTAATGTCATCCTACCATATGTAGAAAGAAGAACCAGATGAATATGACCTGAACAACCTTCAGATAATGAAAGTATAAGGTGAAAGAGAGGTGGAAGGACCACCTTTGGAATCAGAAGAATTTGTTGTGCTGATCAAGGTATATCGTATCTATATAATCGCGCAATATCAGGGCATTGCCAACTTCAAAGCGACCAAGTATATTGTATGGATCCAAGAACGAAGGGATCCCGGAAAGGAATGGCTACAACTGTGCTACTGTGTCAAGGAAGAGGATGTAGAGATGACCATCAAGGATTGGCAATATGAATGGAGAGTTCCAATTCTGACTCAATAGATTCCTATCGATAAGGAGGCAGATGTAGGGAAAGAACAGACACATGTCGGAGATAAATCTACGCCCAAGAAAACAAAGCTAAGTCAGAATCCAACAGAAGAAAAGAAACGGGGTGCACCAAAGAAAGGTACCCAGGCGGGGAAAAAGGACACCACCTAGGCACTGAAAGAACATGAGGAAGGGGATGAGACAACATAAGGAACCACATCAAGTGCTACCCAAAAGGAACAAGGCCAGACCAAGAGGCCGATTGTTGGCACAGGGGTAGACCCAGGTTTCCCCTCCAAGAGCACACCAACAAGCCCTAGCTACTAGCCCTTTTGGCAACACCTGCGAGGTAGATGCAGTCTCACGCAAAGCATCTATGAGGGGGTTGTAGGAAAGAGATGTCTACAACCAAGGGGAATATCAGGTGGATCAACTACCAGAACAACACAACATTTGTATATCACTTACCAAATTAGCTCTACTCTGCGCAACTATCTATCGGATCTAACCCAGTAATGAAATAACAATATATCAAAAGGAAAAGAACATAACATCACACACACCACAAGGTATATGTGGTTCACCCTCTCTCTAGGGTTACGTCCACATAACTGTGTTTTATAATATATTAAGATGAAGCATAAAGTTCTTGTCTGCTCTCTTAGCTAGCAGATCTTCTTTCTTCTCCTCTCTGTCACTCCCCTTCCTGCAAACCCAGTTGCAGGACTTGATCTCCACACCCAGTTGAAGTTTTTACAATACCATAAGGCTCTTACACTTAGTACTTCTCTCTCTCACACAATAATCGTTCATGCCAATAACAAAACTAGAACGAACCCTCTTCCCTCATATAGGTTCTTATTTATACATTACAATCACTCACCGATAGCCTTAGCCTGAAACCTAGGTGTCAAAACCCTAGATATAAAAACCCTAGGTATCCAAAACCCTAGGTCAAATTGACTCACGTTTTCAGGGCTTCGCCATCCTATCTTTCCTTCCTTCTCGCACGGTGCTCCAAAGCATCCAACGGTGGATTTTTACTCTTGTTGAGTTGTCCACGATCCGTATTTCTTGCTGATCTGTCATCCCCGATCTCCTTGTCCAATGAATTTCTTCCTTCTACTTCGCTCCTTGTTTTCTGCTCTTTTGATCACTTCGACCTAGTAATAGTCACTGTGTCTTCCGCGTAGTTCACATTTCATATTTTCTTCCTTAATCTTCGCTTTCTTCCATAGCCAAGGGCCAACAGGCCCCCAACACTCACTTGTGCCTCATCCCGAGGCACTTCAGATCTGATCCTTCTGTTTTACTTCGACTTTAGACTACGCAGTGTAGCCTTTGTTTTCTTCTATATGCCTCCTCTCCTTCCTTGTGTAGACTGTTTTTCAACTGCACCTGGTACCTAGACCCTTTTCCTTATGCTTTAACTTAGAGTTGTGAGGCAGCTGGTTATCACAGTATAATTTCAACCGACTCCCGTTCACTAATCCTTCCTTCTATTCTCCATTCAAATTATTCAACTGCGCAAATCCTCCTTCTGTAACATAGGAAAACTCAGATGGCCCGAGCCAATGCGTTCTGAACTTCCCAGGATGTTTTATGAACTTACTCTCGTATACCAGTACTAGATTGCCTTGTTTAAATGACTTCTTCTTGATGTGTCTGTCGTGGTAGGCCTTCTCTCTTTCCTTCTATACCTGTTGATGGAATCCTGCAATAAATCTGTCTTCCTCTAGTTTGACCAACTGTGCAAGCCTTTCTCAAACAACGCTAGTGTCATCCATATCTGTAAAGGAAACAATTCTTAAGCTTGGTACCAAATATTCCATTGGGAGAATGGGTTCGATACCATACACAAACTTAAAAGGAGTATGCATTGTTATTTTCTTACAAGTGGTTCTATAGGCCCAAAGTACCGTTGGTACTCTTAAATCCCAGTCGTCTCTATTAACACTGCAAATCTTCGTTAGCGTTGTCTCCAAGATTTTGTTGAATGCTTCAACTGTCCCATTTTCTTGTGGATGGTAAGGCGTGCTCTTCTGATTATGGACTGCAAATTCCTTAGTCAGGGATTCAATTGTTTTATTTATGAAATGTGTGCCTTGATCACTCATAAGGATCTTTGGGCATCCAAACCTGGTTATGATGTCATCAAATATGAATCATGCATCTTAGTTGCACTACAATCCTTAACTTCTCTTGCTTTAGCCCATCTTGTCAAATATTATGTCATAGTAATTATGTACCTCGTTCCTGTGTGCTTTCCTGGTAGGTTTATAGGTCCTACGAAGTCAATGGACCATTTCTCAAATGCCTGTAAGGTCAGATGTGGTGCTAATGGAATTTCATCTCTTCTGGATGGTTTCCCAACTCTTTGGCATACATCGCAGGCTCTGTAATAGTCCTTGGCATCTCTATGTAAGGTAGGCCACCAAAGGATAGCTCTAAGAAACTTCTGTGAAGTTTCTTTCCCTGTGTAGTGTCCTCCTGCGATGCCTTCATGAGATTCCATGAGGATCAATGGTCGCTCTGCCTCTTTAACACACCTCCTCAATATCTCATCAGGTCCCATTTTGTATAACTGCCCAACTATAAGTGAAAAGTATGCAGCGCACACTACTAGTTGTTTCTTCTAGGGAATTGTATACTCACTCGGTGTCATTCCTGTTGACAAGAACTGAACTATCTCTGTGAAGTGGCCATCAATCTTTCTAATGGCTAGCAGTTTTGGATCCGATAGTGTATCCTCCAAACTGGTCGTCTCTTCTCCGTGTTCCAACCTCAACAAGTGGTCACGACCTTTGTTCATTCTTCCTGGCTTAACCAAAATTTTGAAATCATATTCCTGAAATAGAAAAATCCATCTGCATATTCTCCCCCCCAACACTAGCTTGTTGACTAGGTATTTCATCATGGAGTGACCAGTAAACATTTTAAAGTGTCCTCCCAACAAGTAGTGGCAAAATTTCTGCAGTGCATACACCATGTCTAACCCTTCTCTCTCAGTAGTGGTGTAATTAATCTCAATGGTTGATAGCTTCTTGCTGGAAAAGGCTAACAGGTGGTCGATGTCTCCTGTTCCCAGTTGTGCTAACACAACTCCCAATACAATAGAAGATGCATCGACATGTACGTGAAATTCCTTGCTCCAATCTGGAAAAACCAAGATAGGTGCAGTAACGATATTTTGTTTCAGCGTGTCGAAGCTCTATTGGCATTCTTCTGTCTAGTGAAATTGACAATATTTCTTCAAAATATTCTCCATAGGCGCTTTAATCTGGGAATATCCTTTAATGAACTTCCTGTAATATCCAGTATGTCCCAGCGTAGTGCGCAACTCTTTGACTGAAGTAGGAGGTGGAAGATCAACTATAATGGCAATTTTAGATGGGTCTACCAACAATCCCTACTTGCATACAATATGAACTAACAACACTCCAAATGGTGAGAAGAAGATGCACTTATTTATATTCAAGGCAATTTGAGACCGCCTGCATTTGTCCAACATTAGCCTTAGACATTCAATATGATTCTTCAATAAACTAAAAACAGTCCAATCATCAAAATATGCTTCTAGAAATTTATGTAGAAACTCCTTAAATGCTTCAACCACCACCATAGAAAAGATGGATGGGGCATTATTCAATACAAATGACATCACTGTATACTGGTAGGATCCCCATTCTATTGAAAATGTGGTCTTATGGCGATATTCCCTGGCAATCTGGATCTGATGGCATCTTGAAAATCCATCTGTAAAATAATTTACCTCCTAGACTGCCACATTATCTAACACTTTGTTAGTGAATGGAATAGGGAAGGGCTCATGCAAACATGCATCGTTCAACTTCCAGAGATCTATGTAGATCCTGATCTCTCATGTCTTATTGTCTTGTACCACCATAGGGCTAATCCACTCTGATTCTTCAACAACTACTTCCAGCATTTGTTGAGCTCAATCTTCACTTTCTCCTTATATTTAGGGTTCAATCTATAGGGTATCTGTTTGACTGGTCTTGCATCTGGTTTCAAAGGGATCCTCATCTCTCCCATAGTCCCTTTAATGCCCTTCATATCAGTGAACTTGGTCAGAAGAAAGTCCTGATATTCATGTAGTAACTCCGTTATCTTGTCAATAGTAGCAACATCCCAATAATTTCCAACATTTGCAAGCTTCGGTGTCTGATATATTCCAATATTGACTTTCTTAATCTTGATTGGCTATCTAATAAATGGTAGCTCAACTCCTGGTCCTTCCACATCTCTCTTTCCCTATGTTTCTGCGATGTTCACCTTCCTCGAATCATCATCTTCATCAATATTGATGTTGTAACAACCTTGCAATTTCCGGAGGGGCATAGTTCATTCATCCTCTTCTTTTTCTAAAGGGAGGTTAGAGGCCTCCTCAAATACTTTCTATCTTACAATCTGTAACGCTTGATATATTGAAGGATATTGACTTTCAAATAAGAAGGTAGTTACAAAATTCTGAGTCATACCTTCCTAATCTGCAGTGATGAGGCACAAATCTGCTTGAAGGTACCAGTTGATAGGGGTTGTGTCTAACATGTGAATGAATTTGTGCATCCACTTCTCTTGAGGAATGTTTCTCCAGGCTTCCTCCCAACTTTGCACATGGTAATTCAGACAACTTCGACCTATATACCGAAATTCACAGCCTTCTACTTGTGCTGAGAACCACTTTTTCATCAAAGTACGACATTGTACCCAGTCTGTAATGTTGTTTTTGTGTGTCCCCCACCATCTTCCTAGTGTTTCTTTCAAGGCTTCATCCATTTCCAACAATATTTGTTCCGTTGGTACACTTTCTTCAAAGTTCGACAAGAAAGTTTCTAAAGGATTCAGACCATCAAATGTGGGTAAGTTACTTACTATTGTGCTGATCCAATGAACTTCTTTGGTTAATATAGCACATTGCCTTGTAGATACTTCATACATTTTGTTTTTCCATTTATCTAGTGCTTCTTCTGAATCTGATGAACATGTGCTGTCACTTCGCCAACTTAGGTTCCCATCGGCCATAGGATTAATGTAATCCTGTTGTCTGGCTATTAATTTGTATATGTTTTCCAGCTCATATGTGTGGTCTTCCTCTCTGATGGGATTTGTGTATCACTGACCTTCATCTGGATCTAGAGGCAGAATGAACCTAAGTCCATCTCTTTCAAAATTCATTCGTCTTTTCTTTAAATCAACCACAGTGGAATTACTGAAAGCCCAAACAATTCCCAACAATGCAGGGTAAGGACAACTATCATCAACTATCTCAATTACCTCAAAATTTGCAAGAATCCTTACTCCATCAATGTCCACAGGGACATGTTCCAGTCTTCCAAAGGGGCTTACAACTTGCTAATTAGCCATCCTAAGCTTGATAGGGGAATATATCAACTTAGGTTTTCCCATTAGTGCCTAGGTTTTCTTTGTCATGACATTGACCTCTGACCCTAAGTCGAGGACCATATAGTCTATATCATACTCTCCTATTTGAGCATTCAAGTGTAATTCCTTGTTTGTCCTTCTCCTTTTAGAGACTTGGTGTACTGCCCTATTTAGTAAGGGGTCTATCTTTCCTAGATCATACTATTTGATTAAATTTTGTATCTCTTGTACAACGCTCTCATCCTGAATCAACTTAATACAAGTATATACAAATTCCATGAGATTGCTTACCTCTTTTCCTTCTTTTGGAAAAGAAGTTTGATCAAATGCCAGAGGAATTCCATATTCTCTTACTTCTGGTCGTGTCTTTGATGAAGAACCTTGGTCTCCCTTGAATTATTTTCTTGCTTCGTCAAATACTTGTTTTTATTTCTTTGCATCAAAAGTTTGTGTCTTCTCTGTAGCTTTCTTGACTCCTGATTCTTCTTTAGTTTTTCCTTGGGTCATTCTGTCTTCTTCTGTAACATCGCCTCCTCTAGTGATTACAACGACTCTAGGGTTCTCTCCACGAGGTTCAGCGTATATCAGTTGCACTTGCGGGTTCTGTTGAGGTCATCGTCTCTCCTGAGGCTTAGCTACTAGCACAGGACAATCTTCCATAACATGTTCGAATGAATTGCAGTAGCTGCAAGTAGTGCAAGGGTTCTGACAGTCCCTTGTGAGGTGTCATGGCTGCATGCAGTTGTAACAGATCATCTATCCTCAGCCTCGACCCATACCTCCTCCTCATCCTCTTCCTTTGAATCCATTGTGAGGGTTGAAGTTTCCTCTCCTAGGGGAGTTATACTATGTAGTGTTTCCTTCTTGCTATACCTTTCCTTGAATTTTGTATATTTCTCTTGACCTTTCATGCATGAGGTCATAATCCCTACAATCCCTATCATCATGCCCCATGGACTTACAGAACATGCAATACAAATTTGTGGGTGTCTGAACATATTTTTTCATTTAATAGCACTCACTAGGGCGATGTCTATTTCTTCATACCTCGCATTAGGGTAGGGTGACTTGCTTCAAGTTGCTCAGAGCTCCAGAGGACAAGTATTCATGAAATAGGGGATAGTTTTCCTTGTCGTGGCCTTCTGATTTGCATCTAACACATCAGATGTATTCTCTTTTATATTTTCCCTTGTCTTTCTTCATATCTCCGACCTGTAGAGACAAACTAGTTAGCTGACTCAATATTTGACTCATACCTGAGTTGGATTCTCCCATAGGGGCTGATTCTAACTTCATGGCGATATCTAGCGCCTTAGCCTATGAAGCGATCTTATGTTGCATCAGAGGAACTCTGATGTGTGGTAAGAGGGCAACAATGAACCATTCTTTGTTCTATTCTGATGGGATCTGAAAAGTCAACCGATCTGTTAAGGTCTTGAACCTCTGATCGAATTCCCAAACAGGTTCAACTACCTTCTTCTTGATCTCTTTCAACTCTATAATACATTGTGACTCCGATTTTGGTTTCTTGAACTTTGCAATCAATTCATTCTTGATCTCATTCAATGACTTAGGCTGTGCAAGTCCTTGGACAAGCTTCATGTACCAGCTCAGTGCGTGATCCCTTAGGGCAGTACTAAACTGAGTTCTTTTAACAACTTCATTAGTAAGATTCTTAATACTCCATACAAATTCACATAGGAACCAGTGTTGATCAGGGTCTTCAGACCCATCTCCCCTAAAAATAGGGAGCCTCATCTCATCTGCCATAGATATTCCTAGGGTTCCTGACTGATTATGTGGTGAACTACTAGTGACAGTGCTCTGAACGATCTAGTGGCTTGGATTACTCTGATTTCTTAATGCTACTGAATCAACAAGAGGAATACTAGTACTTACTTCAATAGTCTGTGTAGTTCCCAAAGTTTCTCGCTCTTCCCGACAAGGCTCTTCAACTTTCCCTTCCTTTGCCCTAGCGGGTTTTGAATTCTCTTCATCCATCAGATTTTCCTCTTCTCCACTGTAGAAACCCTTGTCCCCATAGTTCTTCTTAAAGAGGTTCGGAAGATGAACTTATCTGAATGATATCCCATTATGCATATGTCCTGTCTCTGTGTCGTTGTCATTGTCTGAATTCTTGAACATTAGCCTTTTCCAATCTGACCAGCTACTACATCTTCAAGATGTTCTTCTCTTGCAATAGCATCTTGATCCTCAACTTCAGAAAATGTAAAAATTTTCCTCAGGGTCCCTTGAAGAAATATCTCTCGGCTTGGCTATATGACTCTACTCTGTCAACAACAAACTCGATGATGTACCCTCCAATGGTGCTATCGAACCATTGATATACTTCTCTTGACCCGACGTTATCAACTCTCTTGACCTTCTTGATCAGCGTCGAAGTCCAAACTATAGGAGGTCTAGATCTGATCTCAAGCTAGGTATCTGCTAACCTAGCTAACCACTCATATAGCTCCTGATGGATTCCTCCAAAGAAAATCTCTTGTATACCAGTAAATATATATCTTCCTAACCAATCCTTTGTACTAAGATTAGGGTTCTTGTTCTGGGCTTCAACAAATTCCTTTTCTTGATCCTCTATCCACTTCTAAATTTCTGTCTTTGATGGGAACCGCTTTGACATTCCCTCAAGAAGATTCTTGTCCTAACAATGGAACCATTTGTTGGCACAGGGGAAGACCCATGGTTCAGCTCCAAGAACGCATCAACACGCCCTATCTATTGGCCCTTTTAGCAACACCTGCGAGGAAGATGTAGTCTCACCCGAAGCAGCTATGAGGGGGTTGCAGGACAAAGATGTCTACAACCAAGGGGAATATCAGGTGGATTGACTATCAGAACAACACAACATTTATATATCACTTACCAACTTAGCTCTACTCCATGCAACTATCTATCAGATCTAACATATTAATGAAATCATAGTATATCAAAGGGAAAAGAACATAACATCACACACAACACAAGGTATACGTGGTTCACCCTCTCTCTAGGCTACGTCCACAGAACTGTGCTTTATAATATATTAAGATGAAGAATACAGTTCTTGTCTGTGCTCTTAGCTAGAAGATCTTCTTTCTTATCTTCTTTGTCTCTCCCCTTTCTGTGCACCCAGCTGTAGGATTTGATCTCCACACCCAGCTGAATATCTTACAATACTAGAAGGCTCTTACACTTAACACTTCTTTCTCTCACACAATAATTGATCATGCCAATAAAAAAACTAGAACGAATCCTCTTCCCTCATTTAGGTTCTTATTTATACATTACAATCACTCACTGACAGCCTTATGCCAAAACCTAGGTGTCAAAACCCTAGATACCAAAACCCTAGGTATCCAAAACCCCAGGTCAACTTGACCCTCATTTTCAGGGCTTCGCCAGCTTGTCTTTCCTTCCTTCTCGTGTGGTGCTCCAAAGCATCGAACGGTGGCTTTTTCCTCTTGCTGAGTTGTCCACGATCCATCTTCCTTTATGATCTATCATCCTCGATATCCTCGTCCAACGACTTTCTTCCTTTTACTTCGCTCTGTATTTTCTACTCTTTTGCTCACTTCTACCCAGTAAGAGTCATTATGTCTTCCACGCAGTTCACATTTTGTCTTTTTTTCCTTAATCTTTGCTTGCTTCCATAACCAAGGGCCAACAATGATCATACACGCTAGGGGTGCACAAAAGAAGGCTAAGGTGCAAAAGACATCACCAGAATATACAATCACTGAGAACGATGTAGACCTCATGACTGAACAAGTCCATGACTGGGCAGTTGAGGAGTTTGAAGATGCTCATCACCAAAGGAATCGAATTCAAGATGAGCTGGCTGACATGAGGCAAGTCCTAGAGAATATCAGAAGCAGGAGCCAAGGCTACGTTGAGTGAACAAGATATGATCCAGATGATAGCATAGGCGAGCCCGACTTTCCATGTTACACCCAACATGCTGAGCATGGATGAGATTGTAGGCCAGACACCCTTGAAAGATCTGGCATAGATACAGTTGGTAATGGGGCGGATACCAACCAAGGCACTATACAAACTACAAGTTAGTGTCACGCAGGAGGTATAGTCGTGCACATGTACAGATGCAACAGAGTTGGATCACACAAAGGACAACACAGAGGATTTGGAGTTGGTGCTCAAGTAAGTCAAGCTCGAGACCAAAGATGTGAAATAGGCTTGAGCAGGGATTTGTTGTAGCCTATGAAAGAATCCCAAAAAGAACGCAAATAGAAGAGCCCACGACAACACAGAAAATTGATCAGATTGTGAAAGAAATTGATTAATATAGGTAGGAAATAGAGAACCTCCAGGAACAAATCATCCCTACCACTCCCCTGGAGGTGAAGGAACAAAGGAAGAAGGAAGCAACAAGTCAGATGGAGGAAATGGAATGACAAGTCAACATTGTTGTAGACTTGTTTGATAGAGCATCACAACTATGGACAAAGATGGAGGAGGATCAACAGGTCCAACACTGGGACTAAGAAGAGGAAAAGATAAGCACAACTATCTAGGACCTCAAGCAGAGGCAGAAAACGATGAAGATCATCGAGATACTCAAAGGAGTACAGGACATGAAGAAGATGAAAAAATATCTAATAGTTGCACAGACACAAAAGAAGGATCCACAAGCTCAAATGGAACCTCTCCAAGAGCTAGCAGCAGAGGTCATTGCGTAAGAAAAAAGAGGCAAAGAAGAACATGGCACAAACTTAGGCAGAGTGTGCAGGAATGATTAGCAAGGAGATCACAATGCAAGTGTTGGACCCGCTCAAATAAAAGACCACACAGGCTCAAACACAAGCAAGTGAACTCATAGATAAGTTCCATACTCTCACAGGAGCTGTTGAAGAAGCACACAAAGCTTAGGTGGCTCGGGACGAGCCACATGTCAGTGTTGGGGGCCTTTTGAATGTAGACCAAGTCAGGAGGAAATACTATTTTTGGGAAGAGAAGCACGAAGGGAAGAAAGGACCGCTAGAAGGAAAAACAACACGTGTGAGGGAAGCATGCGAGGTGCACATGTAAGGAAGACCTGATGAAGTTAGGGTTAGGTTTTTTGCAATGTATTGTAATGTCTGGTGAGCCAAGAATATAATTAAGTAGTACTTAGGGGACATAAAGAGGAAGACAGAGGGTGGAAGAGAGGCCGATGGAAAGCAAGGAGAGTTCAAAATTTGTAAGGTGTGTAAGAAATGTACTATTCCATAAGCTGGTGAGCTAGATAAGTAATGAGCGACTCGATCCTGAGGGTTAGATAACAAGATGCAGAGCTTGGTGCAATCTAGTCATCCTCACATGGATTGAGGAGCCTGCTGAGAATGTAAGATCCAAGATTGTAATCATGCATGGCGTGACATATCACTAAAACATAATAAAAGATCTTGAGAGCCAGACTTTTGTGGACATAGCCCAGGAGGGGGTGAACCACGGTAACACTTGTGTTGTGTGATTGAATATATGAACTTGTAATGTTGTTAAGTATTGAATGTTAGATGAATGAAGGAAGTAACTGTTAGATATGATATTTCACATGCATGAATAGAATGACTGCTCTAATCGGATGTTAGATTGAATAAATAAATATTACAAGGTACAACCAAAGATCTCCACTCATTCCTAGGCTGCAAACACTTGAGTATTTCCACTACCCATAGAGTTATCTCGGGTGAGACTGTGTAGTACACCCCGTGTGCTACATTGCCTTTTGGTTTACCAGGGGGGGCCACTATTTTTAGAGGGCTTTTGTTGGGAGATTGTTAAACCTGAACCTGGGTCAGTCCATGAATGTAAGATAGGATCAAAGTAGATAACTGATAAAGTATAATAAACAACCGATAACCAACAGTGGTACAAAAATATGTGGAAGATAAAAGGCCAAATGAAATATATTATTTTTATCTGGCTTGTGCTTAAAGGAAGGGTATTGACTTAGGATAGATTACAAATTCAGAACAAGATGGGAATAAGGTGGGGTCATGAATATGCTATTTGTATAAGTGAAATGTTGAAAACAATTTTCATATATTTATGGATTGTCCCTTTACTTGCTAGGATTGGTGTGAAATAGAAGGCCAGCTAAACATGGAACATTTATGGGATAGAGACTCCTTGGTAGAATGTTTTCATGAGTATTATGTTCAAAGTCTATTGAAGCCATACACAATTTTACCAATTCTATTTTCTTTTGGAGTCTCGTTGGCTGTAAAGCCAGTATTTTCAAGACAAACAATACCCTTCCTTCAAAGTATCTCAACAAACGATGGCTTTGCATTCCCTGTACAAGTCCTCATTGCCATTGAAAAAGAATTGTGTGACAAACATGGTAAATATCAATAAGTATGTTTCTTTGGGTTTTTTCAATGGCACTTGTGATGGACAAGATCACATTTGTGGGGCTTTACATTGCATATTTCAAACTCTCATTTCTTTACATGCAAAGAAAACGTGGGATAGTTTAAAGATTTATATGCTCACTTTAAATGTGCAATGGATACAATTTTTCTTAAATTGAAGGTATATGGAGACTTGGAGCTAACTATCAATGGGATTAATAGTCAATCTAGGTGTCAAATTTGGGCCTTTTGCAAATTGCTCATCGATTGAGACATATATTGACAAATAAATTTTACTCATGTTCTCCCAACTCAATTCTATTGTTGAATTACTTTCTAAATATGCTTTGCTCGTGGAGCTCAACAAATGGGTTATTGAAGAACTATATGATGGAAAAATAATGGCCTTTTCTCTTTGGATTTTTGTCTTAATTTTTTTGATAGTCTTAATTTTTGTATTTCAATTTCTACTGATATAAAAAGTATCATTTTTTCTTGGAAAAAAAATTAAAATATATAAAAAATAATACAAAATGTTAATTAAGTTTTAATTTAGTTAATTAATAAGGATAAATAAATGTGATTTTTTTCACTCTAATTTAAATTTAGTTATACTATATTTTTTTTCTTCATAAATTAACTATTATTGACTAATAAACTATAAAAAATATCTCACTTAAAAATAAAATAAATAACACATGGTACCCCTACCCATGAAGTAGTCGTGAAAACACCCTTTGGATGGATGGATGGATGATGGATGGACAGGGCCATGCATTATAAGAAGGATACAATACAAAAATGCATAAATATATGAAATGATGATGTCCTGGTGCACTACGGGATTTGAGTCCGACCATGTATTTGGAGATTCACAAGGGGGTCTCCTACCCTCTTCCCCATCTCTGCTCATATAATAGTTGACGTTGGGACTCTAGTAGGTCAACCCTGCCATCCTCGCATTATAGATGCCCCATGCCTCTGTCCATGCCACATCGCACTCAGATCATCCAACGCACTCAGATCGTCCATACCTGCAGTCAATATCCAACATGTTACTTAGCTGTGGGTGGATTATAGGTCGCCTGATCATAATGCTTTCAGATTCTACGGTCTATAATCCATCACTGGTCATAGTATTTAATGTTGCGTAATAGGTTGGATATTGTTAACTGTCCATACTATATGCACAACATGTCCATGCCACAACACACATAGATCGTCCATACTCACTATCAGTATCCAACCTGTTACTTAGTTGTGGGTGGATTATAGGTCGTCTGATCTAAAATGCTTTCAGATTCTACGGTCTATAATCCACCAATGGTCGCAGTATTCAATGTTGCGTAACAGGTTGGATATTGTTAACCGTCCATACTATATGCACAACATATCCATGCCACAACACAGTGGATGGATTATAGATCGTTTGATCTAAAATACTTTCAAATTATACGATCTATGTCAACCACAGTATTCAATATTATCTAACAAGTTAGATATTGTTAAGAATCCATACATAGTTCACTCATACTCATATACTCATATGATCAGGTACAACATAAAGAAAGTCTTAAATAGTTGCACTAGAACACTAATTAAGAAAGTCAAGAAAGAGAGAACATATGAAATTTAAAATTTTTATTTTAATTAAAAATATCAAAATCACATTTAAAAAATTATAATATTAATGTTTTTATCATTTTATATTATAATTAATGTTTTTATCATTTTTAAATATAATAAGAATAATTATTTTATAAATTTTAATATTTAATTTTAAAAATCATTTTATAATTTGACTGAAGAATATAGACTCAAATAAATTCAACTCATAATGGATCAAGAGATAACTTGTAATTTGATTGAATAAAAATAGATTCAAATAAATTTGACTCATAATGGATATCTGATTACAAGATAACTTGTCTGTGGGCAAGTATAATAATTTACATATGGTAGCCATTTGGCTAAAACCTATTATCTAGGCATTAATGCCAAATTGAGAACCAAGAAACTCTAATGCAGATGAATGGGGTGTTTACTATCCACTATTTAGATTGCTCCATTTCAGTCTCCAATTCAGATGAGTTTCATTTTTTTTTAAGTTAAAGTTCTATGTATATTGATAGTTTTTTTAAAAACCGATCATCTGAATGTCTTAAAATTGGACAAAACTTCAGGGACAAAACTCCCATTACAAAGGAAGAACTTTCAATTTCAACATAGTTCCAACCAGTTCCATTCCAACCAGATTGAAGTATAAATTTAATTGAAAAAACGAGATGCTGTTTATCCCACCCTATGAAGAATCATGCGCTTCTTTCCCTTCATAATCGAGACTTCCATGGTTCCTTCTGAGCGGCAACTGTTAATCACCAGCTTGAAGCCCATTTATATTTGGTCTTATTGTGAGCTAAATTGCGCCTTCCCATTTCATGGTTTCATAGGATATCCATGGAATTTTTAAATGGCGTTCCGTGATCCCATTGTATATCTCTATAGTTTTTACAGCATGGAGCCTTGATATGATATGGAACATTATCAATGGCTCACTGAAGCTGCATTGTGTCTGACAGCAACAACAGAGATATTTGGTCTTGCTGCTGGTACTTAACATTTGTCCATAGGAAGAAGAGAAACGTTACCTCAAAACGTCCAACGCTGTCAATGCTAAGCACACAGCGCATATAAAGAAATATATTATTCGGTGAGAATGAGAAGCCGACAAAATCGATATTGGTGCAGCTGACACTGACATATGATTATTGCCATTGCCGCTGCTCTGGGTTCTGCAGAAGAAATAGATGAAAGGGAGAGTTAAACCCCAATAGGGTTTTAACTTTTATCAACCTTGGGGACGAAAATTAAACGAGGAATAGGGTTTGATCCATTCGATACTTGCCTGCCTTGTAACACGCCTGCCTCTCCGGTAATGGTTCCCACAAGGAACGCTGACTTTGCCCCGAGACTGGAGGCTAAGGCATAGTTATCGGCCGCCCCGGCGCCTGACGGAACAAAATATGCACCGTTCAGCATTAGGTCTCCTGCCGATCTCCAGTTCCACTGATTCCATTCCTCGTCTGCTGCATACAGCCGTTTAGTTACCTGCAATTCATTCAGGGTTTCAGTGGCGAATTCTACTTCAAAAAACAAACATGAACTTTGAAATTACTGATCCAGTATCTATGATTTTGGTCCGATTCAGGAAGAGGGAACCGGGCTCTACACCTCTTTAGCGTTGGCGTCATCGGGCGCTATGAATCTGTTGCCTTCGCTGTTAATTGTTGGGTTAGCGCTCCCACCGATTGCATACATTTCCCAGTGCGCGTAGTGGTTGTTCACCACGTGAAAGTACCCATGTCGACACCTGCAATATCAAGGGTAAGTTTGTTCCCATTATTTACCAGTGGAAACAAACAACAGGATAATCTTAAAGTAGAAGAATCACATTAAAGCATAACATGACCCACATGTTCACAGTGGAATACCCTTTGCAGAATATCACTATTGTAAAAAGTATACACAGACCTTAGCTGAACTGTGCATTCATTAATAAAGAAAGAAAAGAATACAGTGCACAAACTAATAAAATGAGAAGGGTATATAGTGAAATAAAGGCAGACGATGAGAACATTATCCAGATTCAGCTGAGCTCAGTATCCAAATAAAACAATTATCAAATAAAACAAGTAAATGAAATAGGAGTAGGATACAAGTGCAACTTTTCGCC
>JZKD02S1047855.1:580032-616750 GCA_000966675.3 Picea glauca | reverse complement strand
CTACAACTTCGCCTCCAAAGCAATCTAAATCAGCTGAGACTAAACAGAGTAATGTGAACCCCAACTTAGATTATGATGTTTTTGAAGATCTTAAAAAGTTAAGGGCTAACATTTCCATTTATGAGTTATTGAAGTTCCCATTTCTGTTACAAAAAATGTTACAAAATATCTTAGAGAATGGAAAAAATGGTAATTCTAATGGTAACAAGGTTGTGCAGAACAAAGTCCCTCAGAAGACTTCCACTGAAAACAATCCTGATCCTCAAGATAAAGGAAGCCTTCCTGTAAGTAATGTAAATAATGTAAATAGTGCAGATAAAGTAGCTTTAGAAACTGCGAGTAAAAGGCCATAAGCTACTACTCTTAGTACTCGCAAAAACGTACCCCCTTTCCTATTAACTTTTGAGATCTTTAATAGAAACGTGCACAATTGTATGGTAGACTCAGGAGCGTCATCCAATGTGATGCCTTGGTTTGTTTGCCAAAAAATTAACGCAGAAGTTGAACCCTCGACTTTAAAAATCATACAACTTGATCAGACAAATGTTAAAGTTATAGGCGAACTAAAGAATGTGCTTATTAGATTATCGTCTAACCCCAAAGTTCATCAAGTTATTGATATAATTGTTGTAGATATTCCAGAAGTGTATGGTATGTTTTTAAGCAGGGATTGGTCCGAACAACTACATGGTTATTTCACAACAGATTGGTCTCACCTATGGCTTCTAGACAACGACAAGCCTAACAAGATCAAAGTAAATTGTGAGCGCTATCTCAAGTTCACGGTCACAGATTTGAACGATCCCAATGAACCATTTACACCTTCTGCTGATTCACCTGAAGTACAAGGGATGGACACCTTCTTCGGCAATTTTATGGCCGAGGCTTCACCTATCACCAATCCAGAACAACAGTCCGATATTGTAGCATATATGCAGCCAATAGCCTCTACGCAACGGTCTCATGCACCCGATGGAAATCAAATTTGGTCTCTGTATTTCGACGAGTCAAAGTCCAAAGAAGGAGCTGGAGCAGGCTGCGTCATTATCGATCCGACAGGTAACAAAATATTGATAGCATGTAGGTTGGAATTTGAATGTACTAACAATACTGCAGAATATGAGACTTTACTGCAAGGTATCAGAAAAGCTTCGGATATGAACATTAAAAATTTAACCATCTTTGGCAACTCTGAAATAGTGGTTAGACAGGTAAGAGATTCTATCCACTTTCTATCTCCGCATCTCAAAAGCTACCAGTCTGAGGTATGGAATTTAATGAATAAAATTTCCGCTTTCAATATAAATTCTATTCCTAGATTGAATAACTCTGAAGCAAATTTATTAGCTAATGTAGCTTCTAAACTTCTTCCTGCAGAAGGCTTGTCCCCAGATGCATTCTCTGTTGAGCTGTTGTTTCAGCCATCCATTCCCGACAACATCACGAACTGGAGAGTATTTGACAATGATCAGCAGATTATTAACTTTCTGCACATGGAAGAAAATTTTCAAGGCACGGTGATAGACAAACACACGCACGACGACAATTTGCACGATTTCACGGTAATACCAGATTCGAGGAATCCTGAATCTTCATCGGATATGGTAAACTCGATCCCAAAATCTGTAGTTAGATTAGAGAAGTTTTATGATCTCCAAGATAAATTTAAAAAGACGGTCAACTGTAAAACCAATAGTTCCTCGTTATCTTATGAAAAGGTGAACTTAGGGTCTAATGAAAATCCTCAGTGCATTAATCTAGGGTTAGGGTGTTCTCGACAAGAAAAAGATGCATTTATTAAATTGTTCAAAGAATTTAAAGATGTCTTTTCATGGATGTATGATGACCTTAAAACTTTTGACCCTAACATCATACAACATGTCATTCCAATGAAGCCCCAAACCTAACCCTTTCAACAAAAACTGAGGAAAATGCATCCTAAACTCGAACCGACCGTTCAAAAAGAATTGAATAAGCTCCTAAATGCTAAGATAATTTTTCCTGTTAGACACACTCAGTAGGTTTCTAACCTTGTCCCAGTCCGGAAGAAAAGTGGGGAAATCTGACTTTGCGTCGATTTTCGAAACCTCAATAGAGCGTATGATAAAGACAACTATCCTGTCCCTCCCGAGGAACAAATCCTTCAACAGGTATCTGGTTCTGAGAGGCTATCCTTACTGGATGGTTTCTCGGGATACAACCAAGTCCTGATGTCTCCACCAGACCAACTGAAGACGACCTTCCGTACCCCGTGGGGCACTTATGCTTATCGTAAAATGCCCTTTGGATTGATTAATGCTGGCACCACTTTTCAAAGAGCAATAGACATTGCTTTCCAAGGCCTAATCAATCAATCCATCGTAGTTTACTTAGATGATGTGACTGTATTTTCTAAAAACAAAGACGATCATCTAGCTCACTTACGAGCCATCCTACTGCGATGTCGTAAATACGACATCTCCTTGAATCCTAAAAAATCCATCTTTGCAATAGAACAGGGAAAACTCTTGGGATTAATTGTGTCTAGTGAAGGGATGATTATTGACCCCGAAAGGACTCAAGTCATCACAAAAATTCCCCCTCCTACATCCAAAAAATCTATGCAGTCTTTCTTAGGCCAGATTAATTTCGTGAGAAGATTTGTCCCCAGCTTCTCCGAAATGGTCAGACCCTTGCAAAACTTGATTAAGAAAGACACCCAATATCATTGGGGACCCCTAGAAAACCAAGATTTTAATGCAATAAAGAAGTCCATAATAGACGCTTCGTCTCTCATGAGCCCCGATTTTTCTCAAGACTTTACACTCTACACTTTTGCTTCTGACAGTTCCTATGCCGCCGTCGTAACCCAAAAGAATGTCGAAAACAACGAAGTACCCATCGCCTTCATGAGCTCCGCTTTCAAAGATGATGAAATTAATTACCCAGCAGTAGATTGGCAAGCCTATGCTATTTTCAAAGAAGTTAAGTAATTTCGGTCCTATCTTTTGAAGTCAAGGACGAAAGTCATTGTCCCCTACCCAGCCGTAAAAAACCTGTTAGTGCAAAAGGAACTAGGAGAAAAGAGAGCCAACTGGGTCACTTCCTTGCAGGAGTATGACTTAGAAATCACCCCACCTCAGATAGTGAGAGGCCAAGGGTTATGCAAGTTAGTTGCTGATTCAGCAGCAGGACAACAAGAAGAAAGCGATACGTCAAACCTAGGACAACGCGATCAAAGTTTAATCTATTGCCCACAAAACTCTGTCAGTCCTTGGTATGATGATATAAGATCCTGTCTTGAACATGGGTCAGCCCCCCGTCACCTGGATCCCGCTAAAAGAAGAGCGTTGAGATTAAAGTCTGCCTCCTTTCATCTGGTTAATGGTATCCTTTTTCGTCAAAGTTTTGATGGCGTACTGATGCGCTGTCTTGAAAAAGACGAAGCGGAAAAAGTCTTGCTCGAGTTGCATCTGGGAAAAGATGGTGGTCATTTTGGTGGTGACACCATTGCCCATAAGGTTTTAAGAGCCGATTATTACTGGTACACACTTTTTAGAGATGCCCATGCCTTGTGTCGTAAATGTATCATTTGTCAGAAAGCATCAGGACGGTTACAAAAACCAGCCTTTCCTTTGCAGCCTGTTTCAGTAGATTCCCCTTTTCAGCAGTGGGGTCTTGACATCATAGGTCCAATCAACCCCCCGTCCTCACAACATCACAAGTTTATTGTGACAGCCACAGATTACTTTACCCGATGGTCTGAAGTTGTTGGATTAAGAACTGTCAACACCAGTCAGGTAATTGCCTTTCTAAATTCGAATATTATCACTCGTTTTGGTATCCATGAATGTTTAGTATTCGATAATGCTTCTTACTTTTCCTCTCTTGAGATGAGCGAGTTCACTTTGGAAAAAGGAATTAAGCTGAAGTATTCAGATAGCTATTACCCCCAGGGCAACGGATTGACAGAATCAACAAACAAGAACTTAATTAAAATCATCAAGAGAGCGGTGGTTCAAAATCACAAGAATTGGCACAACGCACTATTGAACGCGTTGTGGGCTGATAGGGTAACACCAAAAGCTGTTGTAGGTAACTCCCCCTTTTTTCTCGTTTACGACAGAGAAGCAATTCTGCCACCTCACATTCTTCTTCCTTCACTTCAGCTATCGCAGAAAGTCCAAGAAGAAGATTGTCCCCCTTTGGAAAACCAAATTAACGGTTTAATGAAGCTAGAAGAGGTAAGAGCCCAGGCTAAACGTAAGCTAGATCAACATCGACTATTGGTTAAAAGCTGGTTCGATTCTAACTCTGCTTCTGATAGGAATCTTGAAGTAGGTGACCTCATCCTAAAATGGGACAAACCACATGAGGGAAAGGGAGAGCACACAAAATTTCAAAACCTATGGCTTGGACCGTTTTTAATTGCTGAAAAGTTGGGTCCCAGTTCTTTCCGATTGCAAAATCTAGAAGGGCAGCTTCACACCTATCCGGTAAATGGCCAATCCCTGAAAAGATACTTTTCTTGATAACAACCCTTGTATATTATGTACATATTTTTCTTTTGTTTGCTTTTTCGTTTGTTTTTTGTTTTTTATTTTTCTTTAAATTTATTAGCTTGTGTTTTTGGAAAATACACGTACCTGTATACTGAGCTATTCAGACAAAAACAATAAGAAATTCCCTCGCTGAAATAACTTCTGAGAAATTTGTACAAACATCAATAGTATATTGCTGAAGTTTATATCTGTGTTGGAAAAGTCTGTTGTTTGAAAGAAGTTGACTGATTTCGATCTCTGAGTAAATCTTGTCATGATCATCTATTATCTTTTTACGCTGTCCCGATTCCTTAAGGGAATGACTTAGAAGATGTCTCCCTGTCTTAGGAAGTTGTTTTTGTAAATAAAACATCTCTAGATCTAAATAAAGGACAGTTCTAAAAAATTCTGATGAGGTCTAAAAGAAATATGTTTAAAAAATCATGATTTTCAGCGTCACCCTGCTCAACTATCTATCTATAGATAGAAAAAATAAAAATAAAAAAAATATATCTATATATCTATATCTATATCTATATATATATATATATTAAGAAGAGCTGTGGGAAGTGCTTGTAAACCCGTCGGGATACTGAACAGGTATGATGGCAGCGGGTAAATGCATGCATGACACCAAGGCAACTTCGCCGGGGTACTGAACAGGCCCGCTGGCAGCGAAGCAATGTCGGGTATATGAAAATTTGTAAATAAGAATCCTCTTTAATGTCCTTTATTCTGATCCAGAACTTCTTGGCAGGACACAGATATCAGAGTGGGTTAAATGGCAACCCTTCCGAGGCTATGGATGCCTGCTGGAAGTAGTGGCTATGCCAAAAATATTGGAGATTTTATCTTTAATATCGTGATTCGTTGGTCTTAAGACTGTTATCAGTTTTCATCTTTTAAAAACACTGCTGGAATAGATGGTTAATGATGATGTTTATACGATTTTTTGGTTGTTTTTTTTGAGTTGGAATTATCTTTGCTGTCCTAATCTGATTTTTTTTTTCTTTTGGCAGAGATAACTGCTTCTACCAGTGTGTCGCCATTGTTGGCAGCCAATTCACATTTTTTCATTATCTTATAAGCTGCCTACACCAATGTTTTGCAAACATCAATTTTTCGTCGCAATTTTCAAATAAATGACATTCTTATTTTTTGCGACATTTGCACATTTACCTTCGTTTTGTTTTCACAACTGTAAGCGTGAAAACTTGGTCTTTCGAAGTCGCATTAAAATCACTATTTGAACTGTCGTTGTCTTTCTTGTCGATATCCCCATTAAGCTTACTTTTTACTTATCATTATAACAGTTGGCAAGACCTTTTGATCTGTACTCATGCTTCGATTGATTGTGTAATTTTGTTTCATTAGGTTTGCGATGCTTTGGCTCTTGGATTTACATGTTCTTTGATCTGATCTACTTGACCATTGGTTTCATGAAAATATGTAGGTGTTATGATTAAACCTTTGATATTTTTCATTTGATATAAAACCTAGTTTCAAAGCGCATTGGCACATCGATTAAACCCTCGACATGGATTGATACATCGCATGTCACATAGTCAAAACATTGGTTTTGGTTTTGATTTGTATGTTGGATGTTTAAAACTATGGCATAACGTTTCATTGCGTGCGTTGGTCTATACACTTACCATTGATTTCATTGGTTGGGCAAATGACATGATTGTTGAACTATACTATAGTGGGTTGAACAACTATGAGCACTGGCGGTGGTACCATTGGCAATAACTATTATGCATGGCAAAAATAAGCTCCACCACCTTCGCATGCTGCCATTAATGTCTACCCCTTATCCCTGTTTCTCCTATGTTAGCCCGAGTAACCCTTCGTGCACTCTGCTCTTGTGTATGCTATGAACCAAACCCTGGCTCGTTCACCGTGTGCTCAACTCCATTGCACCAGTGGTGCGAATCGAGACGAATGGTAGCCAAGCCTTGCTACTATTCGACAATGCCCGGAAAGACTTGGAGGATAACTGTTGGCTCACCTTCGTGCAGAGGTTTGAGGGTTTTAATCTAGTCGTGGCACAACAGTTCACCCTGAATTTTGATGGCTGTAGAGCCAAGGTGGGCGATATTCAGTTGGAAATCAATGAGGAGTTTATCAGTTCTACTACAGGGTTACCTGCCATGGGCCAACGTTGGTTAAAAAATTTGAAAGTGGAAGAGGTGCCTTGGCCACTTCTGTTCGTCTCACGAAAGGTCACATCTTGTGACAAAGGTATGCCCATATCCATGCTTAAACCACGATGGCATGACCTTTTCATAATAATTAAGCAATTCGTGACCTGTGAGGGTCAATATGGACTCGTCTTTCTCTACCACCTGCGTTTGTTAATGAATTTTATGGGATACCCGTTGAATATGCCCTTTTACTTTCAGCGTAGCCTATATAAAATGTCGAAAAGGTTTAAAAGGGAGAAGGCTGACAGTATCCTGTTCCACCATGGACTAATTAGACTTATCATTGTTCATTACTTAAGTCTACACGGTGATAGCTGGCGAGCTTTTATCGCTCTAAATGGTTTTAATGATACAGACCCTGTCCAGATTGACAAGCCTGTGGTTAATGAAGCCAAGGTCGAGCCACCCGTGCCCTTCCATGTCCTACTACCTCCTCCTAAACCTTCGGTTGACCCTGATATTGACTTACCAGATGCTTTAACTGAGAAGGTTGAGACTATTAAAAAAGCTTGTAAGAAAAAAGCCCAAGGCAAACCCTACTATTGATGCCAAGGGTAAAAAGAACGCTCGGATGATTTCAAGAATGGTTAGGAATAAACCTAAATCCACTGCTGAGCAGAAGCCCATTGTCCTTAGTGAAGATTCAGACTCTGACATAGAACGTTTCCTAGCCAGTGAGTACCCTTACTCACAGAGTCTGTGCTCTGAGCTGCCTTTTGACTTCGTGTCGAATCTTCCCCCTTTCCTAAAGAATAATCCTAGCTAACCTGGGATCAAAATACCTAATGAAACCCTTAGAAATGTAATCAAACCCTCACCCGCACTCTCGAAGCCAACACGGCCGTCCTGTGACCAATGTGATTTGTGGTTGGAACGATATTATATAGACATTCCTCTGCTTCAATAGAAAATCCAATCGATGGAAAGTCAAGTTGCAGTGTTGACCAGCCAAAGAGACAAACTTCAAGCAACTGATAGGAAGCAGAAAACAACTGGCTCCATCATTTTCAAGAATGTTGAATCGGCTACAGCCATTGTCAACTCCAAGATGTCATGACCAAGCCGTCTGCTCGTCGCCCAGGTATGAATTTTGGTATCGTTTTAGTTTTGTGAATAACCAGGATCGATATAATGATTTGAATTTGGTTTTGAAATAGCTCTGTTTATTCGAAATGGCTCTGTCATAATGTGGTCATCCTGTATATTTTTTGCTTTGCTAAAAATAAATGAAATTTCGTTTTGGATACATGATTCGATCATTCCCAGTTTAGTCACTGATAGATTTTTATCGGATTTGAGTGGTTTTTGATTGGATTTGATTTGTTCGTTTGTCTGATTGAGTTAACGAAATTCATGGTTTGTTTTCAATTGGATTTGTTTGGTATTTACTCAGAACAAGAAGTGTTCATGCTAGATTTAGAATACGATCATGTTTTGATTTGATTTCGTTATAGTTTGTATGCTGTGATCGTCGAATGATTTCACGAGTTTGGTTGTTACGATCTTTTAATATGCTGTGTCATATAATTTTCTAAATCGGGAATTGAACTCTGTTCGATTTCAATGTGGAAAGAACGACTCTGTTTTTATGGAAACAATACTCTCGTTTAAGCATGTGCGAATGATATTCACGCCCGAATCATGGAACGGTTTTGATCCACGGAGAATGTGTTAAACCCCAGCCGTTTGATTCGCTTGATTGGATTGTTGTGTCTCTTCAGTTAGTTCGATCATTTTCATGAGTTGGATTCGTATCATAAATGCTACTCTGTTTGATTGTAATTTGCAAAATGAATTGGTCAGCCTATGTTATCTCTATCAAATCCGGTTATAATTAGTTTAAAAGGAACGATTTCGATCAAGGCCAATCGATTTTGTCTACTTAAATTTGCGAAAACGAATGATCGGATGATTCTTACGAACTCTGTTACCAACTGATTGATCCTGTTATGATTTCATTTGTGGTAATTTACGTGCCTGTTTTGGTTTAATTCGCTCATGGCATGAATCATTTGTTATGTCAATACAGTTATAACGATTTGAAAAATGATCTTGTTTGGGTTCGATCGTGTCTCATGTTTATGAGGCAGCATAACAATTGCTTGTGATTTGTTTTAATTATATTGATTTCAATTTGATATCAAATGATTTCATTACTGTTCGATATGATTTTGTTCACCTGACTTTGTGGTAACAAACGAAATAGAGTACACCTATCTATGTAATCAGTTGATTGATTTTGGTCTTGTTTGATTTCAAAATGGTATAACAATTTCACTTTCAATGATTCATTTTCAAATAAGCTATTGGATGTTAGTTGAATTTAATTCTTTAAAATATTTTGAATCGATTTTAATGCTGATTCTGTGTCTTATTTAGACCAGCTACAGAATCGCAAGATTCTGTAGCTAGTCTATAGAATTAAATCTTTTATCATTTATTAATAAAATATCCTTCTAACTTGTCCATTTTTGACCTGTTTCAGGTAAATTCGAATTGCATGGGACATGCTGGACAGTTCAAGAGATATTTTTGTGTTTTAGTTTTATGTTAGGTTCCTAGTTTAGTCAGACTTGGGATATTTTCCCACATTTTCTGTAAACAACTTTGATAACTTCCACATGGATGTTTTACCCTATGGAAGGCCTTTAAATACTTATTATTTTTGTAATAAGGATCATCCTCACTTGTGGGAGAACCAGGCTATGGATTTCTAATGCAAACTGAGACGAGAATTGATGTTATTGCTACAACTTTCGCTTTCATAATATCAATCTTTTGTTTCAAGTTTATGCATGTCGTTTTGCAATTGATTATAGACTACTTTAGCTATCTTAGTCTATTGCAGAATGATATGAATCAATTAATGTCTCAATCCATATCTGATTTTATTTCATTACTTAAAAACTACAACAATTACTTTGTTCAGTTAATGAATGAAAGATTTCTCTTCTTCATCAATTGAATTATTTTGTATAAGTCTTTTGCATACGGGTTTATCTAACTGTGAAGATTTATAAATCATAAGATTGTTGTAAGTTTTTATGTCTTGTTTGTCCTGTAATTACATTGAAGAGCACTGCAACTATCATTTGCAAGAATCTCCTGGATAATTCAGTGCGGGTTTCCTCCCTCCAATCAGCTAAGACAATCATCATACACAGGACAAATCTGAAGCATTTCTCCAGGTCAGTTTGTGATTTATTTTCGTTGATTTGTTTAGTATAATATTAATAGTTTAGTATATTAGTCGATTTGTTAGTTGTTCTTTGTTTTATTTCTTGTTCATAAAATTATAAAATCAACAAAAAATATATCTCTCTGCCTTAGGAGAAAATGCAAATTAGTTTTTCAAGTTTTATTCAAATCTGTAAATTGTAGATATTGTACATTTTGTGAATAAGTTATATTTTCGTTAGTAGTTAGATAGTTAATTAGTTAGAGTTAGTATAGTGTTAGTTAGTAGATTGTATATATAGAATAGTTAGATTAGTTAGTTTGTTTAATAGTTAGTTTTAATTAGATTAGTTTATTAGTTTGTATTATTTATTTTTAGTTAGATTAGTTTAGATTGTTTAGATTGTTATTTTTAGTTAGATTAGTTATTGTAGATTAGTTTTCTTTTTTTTTGTTTTCTTAGGACCTTAGATCGGCTAACGGAGCCGCTAAACCCTTCAGGGTGGTTCATCCCAAACGGCTTGGGTTATTAGACAACCCCGGACTGGTTCCACTCTCTCAGTTGACGGACGATCAATTTTGCCCGTCAACAAGAATTTAATTACTGGGAGTCCTAGAACCATCTTGGCACTCTTCTTTCCATGGTAGAGGGAACAATAGTCTTCTTGGTCTCTTCTCTAATACTTAATTTCTCAAAAGAAAGTATTAGAACCTTGTAGGCTCTCTTCTTTCCATGGTAGAGGGAAAGAAAACTAGCCTTCTTCATCAAGTTTTGGGAGGCTAGTCTGAATTTAGCGATTCATCCCCACGACCTTCTTCAAACATGACACATGAAAGGATCGATGGATCTTGGACCAAGAGAGCCAATATGTAGGCAACTTGTCCAACATGCTAGAGGATTTAATAGGGTCCATAAAACTTTGGTGCTAGCTTTTTCTGCTCATCTCTAAGAGATGTCTACTTATAGAGTTGGAGACAAACAAACACCTGATCCCCTTCGTCAAAAGAGAACGTGTCCCGATGATAGTCTAGTGCCTGTTTCTTTATTTTGTTTTGAGCTAAAACCAAATTTTCCTTAAGTGCACTATGTATGGCCACTTTAACATTAAGAGTGTGATACACTTCCTAAACTTGGATGAGTCTTGCAAGTATGAAGTGACCAATAGAGGATTTTGTGCATAGATAATGTCATAGGGTGAAAATTGGTAGCATCATGATAGGTGGTATTGTACCACCATTCTCCAATGAGTATCCATTGAACTCCTTGGCCATGTTGACCAAATGCAAAACATATCAAATAAGTTTCCAAGAAATTATTAACCACCTCTATTTGACCATCTATTTAGGAATGATATGTTGTCCTTATTTTCAATTGTGTACCATGTAGTTTAAACAATTCCTACCATAATTCACTATTGAAGGTGGGATCACAATCCATCATTTGGAGTTATGTATTCCATGTAATTTAAAAATATGATCCATGACAACTTGGGCAATTGTGGATGGATTAAATGGGAGCTATATGAAAAAAGTGAGCATATTTGGAAAGGCAGTCACCTATCACCATGGTGGTAGATTTGTTTCTAGCTTTAAGAAGGCCAATAATAAAATCCATGAAAATGTTAGTCTAGATAGTTGTAGGAATTGGTAGTGGGTAAAATTCCCCAAGGGTCTTCATTTTTTTACCCTTGTTCCTTTGGCATGTGTTACAAGAAAAATCTCTCTATGGCTAGGGTAAACCACAACAGGCGGAAATGACTGTAGAAATCAACTCTCTTCTCAAGTATGCTATGAAAAAAAATATGCTAGAAAGACAAGACAAAAGGCCTACCTCGTCCACACGTTCGATGAAGTCCATCATTGAGCACTTGACCCAAAGAAATATACCTACAACAAGTCCTCAACAACTAAGAAAAGAAAGTATATGGTGATATCATATAACGTTAGCACATTCAATAACATAATCCATTGATAAGCATGACAAATACACCCATGGAATAATAATTCAAATATTTGCAAGATATCAATTGGACGGGAAAATAGTATTTCTATTTATATATGATCAACAGAAGTAAAAATGTTACAAACTTTCATGTCGGCACAGTTCGGAACCAAGAAACAAAGTTCCTTCCAGTTGGGCCTCCACCACTTCAATCCTCCACCAAAGGCAAGCTCATAAAAGAGAAACATTGAGGTTCTCAATCAATAAGGGAATATCTTGGGGGTTGAACACTGTGTTCAGACTTAAAGGACAAAGGGATATAGACTCAATATGAAGTAAATAATTCCTCCAGAGTAACTTTTCTCTCAAAGTTGAATTCTTTCTCCTCTTTCCATAGCTCGAAATTGGCCCATTTATAGCCTTCAAAATGGAACTGAAGGGCCAATTTGGAACGTTTTGAGTATATGGAAGGCCAAGGATCATATATCTCTTTTCATGACATGGAAACCTGACATTAATTTCCATTTTATGGCACAAATCCCGATGTATGTGGGCTGTAATGGAGCAACCTACGTATACACATGTTGTATAGTGTGCAAGATGCGTACATGTGGAAAAATATTTATTTTTGAATCTGGATTTTACAAATAGGGATGACAATTCTACACGGGGAAATGGAAAAAGGCCTTCTCTGCAAGATTGCATAGGGTGAGGAAAATCTTGCTATAACAGATGCCTCCTAATGTGTGAGGTCAGAGGAGAATATGCAATGGCCGAAATACATTATAAACAACCAAGAAGTGGAGTGATGGGGAACCAACTAGAATAAATAGTTTCTCATTACATTTTGCATTGACTTTGCATACATGGATGCCAAGAGAATTACACTGCAGATCCATGTGAAAAAATACCACCAAGTGTCTGTGGCCATGAATAGGAAAATACAAATGCGGTTACATGCTAATAGTTGTCATAGTCATGAACAAGGCCCAATAGAACTAGTCTCAAAACCAATTTGAAGATATCTGTATACAATGGAGTACAATCTGATCTCCCATGATCACTGAAGTCATATAGGTACTAGTCTAATGAAAAGAAAGCAACAACTCAGGAAAGCTGCGACCACATATTGATGTCCTCAAGTCTTATACACAATCCGCCAAGGGTGCAAGTCTACATCATGTGAATAAAGGAGTTGAGGTCAAACACAATGAGACATTGTTTGATTACCGATCATTGAGGCATACCATTAACAAACGTGAGACAACCTATCGATAATGAAAGTAGGTATCAAGGCACTGAGTAAATTCTTACAAGTGTGATTAAAGGAGCTAGTGTCGAACACCTTAATAATCCATCGATCAAGAGACATTAATGTATTCCCAATTATTGATGGAGAGAGAGCCTTCCACTAATGACTGCAATTCTCAAGGTACTCATAAGACTCTAGGTCCCGATTCTAGAATAAATGAGCTGAAGTCGATGGAAAGAGACCTGCTGAAAGGAGAGAATTAAGGCATCTCTCATCAGTCAACATGAGGTACAAAGTAGGAGCTTCATTATTTGGTGGAAATCGGATGAAGAAAAAGTTTTTGAACCAATGACCTTGTGCATTTTTTGCATGTGCCAAGTGCAAGCAGAACATGAAAAAAGACCCTCTGAATAACAGCCAATGATGAAAAATGTTGAAAAAGGTGAGGAAACCACTAATAAGGTTAATGGCATCCAAGACACTGCATGAATCCCAATGTGTGAATATATGTCTTTTCATCGAACACAAGGGAAACCACCCAGTCAACGACCAATGATGAAATGTCGATTGTTGGGTTCAAGGTTACCTACCAATGATGAAAGTAGGGCCACGATGCACGATAGGACTATAATATCATGTGATTCTAAGACATGCTGAGGGTATGGATGACATGCAAAGTCAAGAGTTCCGAGGATTGGCCGACACATGTTGATAGAATTCCTTTGAACAAGAGAGTGAGACATATGGAAGAGTCCAACATCATAAAATTAATGATGAAATCATGAGATGCAGGAGGTATCAATGAAATTCTCTATAGGGACTGGAAGAGTAACCAGTCGATAGAGAAGACTATGTAACAAGATAAGCTTCCTAAGGCCATGCTAAACCCAAAATTATGATGACAAATGGACTCTATAACTTTGTGCTCTGTTCAAAGGTGACACGACTGTTTCCAATACAAGATAATACTCCCTTCCCACCCGTCTTTTTTTTTTTTTCATAGAAAAATGAATGCTATGATACAGAGGAGGAAACGAGTGTCACAAGTAAGCAAAACTAGTTCTAGCAGTGGAACGTACCTATGCTTAATGCAGGGAAATGCATGTGGAATATGGACACTTAGGGGAATTTTCCCTCCTAGGTATAGGGTGTCGAATTGCGAAGGATATAAACGAGTCTCTACTTGGTTGATGATGCAAAAATTGCTGAGGAAAATGGTTTATAACTCAAAGCAAGAACTGAATATAGGATCAATACTGCAAGCAAGGGCATGAGTTGCAATCACAACTTAACGCCAAAAAGTGCCATTTTTTATGACTTTTAGTCTACTTGGTGTGAAAAAGGGATAAACTTGTGCCAAATAGACGTCCTTTCAAATCCAATTTACGAGTGTGAAATAGACAAGTTCACTCGACAATATTTTCTCTTTTTGAAAACAAGTTGGAAAAGATCTTAAATTAAACTCGGTTGGGAGTCCTCACGGTATAATGCAACATGTTTATGAGTGAGAAATGAGGCTCAATATAAATTCATGTACTAGCTATGAGGGAGTCTCGGTCCTATGGAAATAATCTCTGCATGGGCACCAAATGAAGTAGGGGATCTAACTAGGGCACCCATGTTCGGTAAGTTTCTACCACTTGATAATGACACTACTTACAACAGATGGAAGGTTCTGTGTTGCAACAAATGGGTTCGTACCTAAGGCATAAAAAGTGACAGTTATAGGACAATGCAAAAATGCATGATGGAATGGATACCTATCCTATATGCTGGGTAATGAAAATACCTACCCAAGGTGATGAACAACCAACATAACATCGAAATCCGCAAGGATCCCTGGTTAAAACTGCAAAAACCAACTCAATCCACCTTTTTATTAGTCCATTAGGTGAAACAATGGCTCAAAACTATAGAAAGTGGGTAAAAATTGTTTATAAATAGTAACAAAAACAAAAATTACTATAGCATTTTGAATTTTTACCCAAATAGTGCAAATTGGATCAAAATACCTCCGAGATTCAAACGATGATTACGGGAGCATCATGCAATGAAATCAACAACCATCTGGACCAAGTAAATCTTCTTCCCTTCCTCCTCATTTCCAGTGGATTAAATTTTTAATTTAGGTTCCAAATTTTGAGTACATTAGGGTGTAAAATGTGAAATTCAGTGTATGCGGGTTGTTTTCTATCGGGTCACGTATACGATGGGTTATACACACCTGTGAAAACTATAGGGCGCATATGCCCATTCCTATATGAGAATGTAAGTGAAGTAGCTCGCGTACAAGCACACAAATAATGAATTCTAAGGATGCTAACTCAAATTTTGACTTGTCCTTGGCATGATGGTTCTTTAATGGAGAGAAAGAGAGCATGAGGAGGTCGATGTTGCTATGGATTGAGATCTGGGGTCCCAAATGGCCTTAAAGAGATGTGGATTATATAAATTTTGGGCACTCAAAGGAATGAGGGCCCATGTGAGGTTGCTCGAGATGCTTGTGGGTTACTGGGACCATAAGAGAGAAAGATTCAACCCCGATGGGCAACCATTGAGTATTGAAGTAGAGTATATCTACTTTTTGACTGGATTATCATGCCGGGGAGAGGTTGTAAACCTCAAATCATGGGAAGCAGGAAGAAGAATGAAAATAGAGGAGTACATCGACACCCACTGTGTAGCAGGGACTCCAAAGGTCGAGAGTCAACTCCTTATCCAGGCGATAAACAATCTCATCCTGAAGATTATTGTCCTTGTATTAACTAGGATCACAGGTTCGACCTCGTTGCACTAGCCATTGAGGCCGCTCATGTTCTATGCAATAAAATGTATGAGATGCACAATATATGACTATTGTACCTCACTACTGGAAAATATGAAGAGCCAGTTTCCAAAGTGCAAATAGGGGAGTAAGAGAAATTTTGGGTTTTCCTCTATCCTATGCAATTTATTCTTTGAGTGGGTTCTAGGTTTGGGACCTATAGTTGAGATTCTTCCCAGAGGACCTTGCGATCCATCCATGGCATGGTGGACCGAGGTAATGAGGCGGTGGGGGGGGGGGGGGTAGGGGGTCCACACCCTAAAACGAGGATTTCTTCTTCTGGGGGGAGAGACATTGCATCGCCCCAGAGGACTACCCCTAGGCAGGGATCGCCTTCGGAGGGGATCAAGACCTGCCACTCCCACTAGGGACCGCCTACAGTGACATAGGCATGTTGAAAGTTTTTAAATATTTCATTTTTTTGTATTTTTGTATAATAGAACAAAAATATTTTTGGATGGTTCTTAAGTACTAACTAGACACTTGTGTAACACAGATGTGGGTATGTTACAACCGAAAGGGTTTCCTTGACATCGATGGAGGAACCAGGGAGATGAGGTGACGAGAGGAGAATGTGAGAGAGTCCTAAAAAATGTGTAGGGCAACCTATCTCGTTTGACTCAGAGGATTCCCATGGTTCAGGTAGAGGATCTTCCTGAAGCCATGCAAAAACAGGTGGTTGGTGTACCCAAATCTTGAATACGACTCTTTTGGCATCTCACAAATGCCACATTTTGTTACCATGACACACATTCGACGCCACAGGTGTATTTGTCGTGGATATTGTAGTACCAGTTGTATATGTATTGAGGGTGTTAGTCCCAATTTTGTACTATAAACAACATTTTTTTTGAAATATATATAAAATTGGATCTTTGGATTTACTTATATTTTACAATGTGTACATTGATGAGATGGTTTTCTTTTCTTTAGTTATGTGACAAATGCCAATATAAAATGAAATTAGCATAAGAATTATATACATGATTAGAACTGCTAGGAATGTGATAATAAGTAATAAAATCAAACTGTCGTTCTAAAAGACGTACCCATAGGAATCGTTGGAGTAAAATAGGATCACGCACGTGGTTACTGTCATTCAACTGACATACTACTAACTCAGAATCTAGGTGAACTTCTAATGAGGGAATACCATGTGAGATAGCATCGCGTAAAATTTCTATAACGACGCTATATTCAACCATATTATTCATGGATGGCCCTGGGAATACGCCACCTGAAGACACCAGTAGAACCTCAGGTAAGTAAACCACCCAAGCGACGGAAGCCAAGTTCCGTGTATGACGATTGGCTCTGTCTGTGAATCCTAGGTAGATTGAAGACTTCGCTGACATCTGGAAACCAAGGGAAAACTTGATAAGCAAGCTGAAGATGAAAAGAAAGGGAAAATATAGATACACTAAATTACATTAGTATACAAAGAGTTCCACCCGATCTTGGGGCTCAAGAGTAATATCTTTTCAAGTAGAGCCCATTTCTAGGCTTGGCCAACATATTCCCTTCATAATATTCTAACTCATAGGATCCTTTTTCTAGAACACGTCACATGATATACGGACTATGCCACATGGGTTTAAACTTGCCTACCCATAGTGGTTCCTTGTCTTGATCATACAAGAGGACTAAGTCACCCTCAACGTACAACCGAGGATAGACAGACTTATTGTATTGTAGCTTGACACGTCTTTTGTTCGCCTCGATAGTCATAGAGGCATGTCGACGCTTCTCGTCAAGACTCTCTAGGTGTACAAGGCATCACTCGAGATCAGAAGTGTCAGGTAGGAGCGCGACTGCTAACTTAAGAGAAGAGATTTCACATTCAATAGGTAAAATTGACTCCACACTGTGCACTAACTGGAAAGGGGGAAAATTGATGGCAGTCTTGACCGATGTTTGGTATGCCTAGAGTGCGAGATATAACATAATGTGCCAGTCAGACTTACTCTGGCTGAATTGTTTTTGCAAAATGGTGTTGAGAGACTTATTGACGACCTCTACTTGTCCATTTTCCTAGGGATAATAAGGAGAAGAATGACCATGTGTAAGCGCCAGCTTAGATACTAGCTCTTCCATTATTTCATTCTGAAAGTGACTTCCATGATCAGTGACAATCTCACTCGAGATACCGAACTAGGTGATAATTTGATTGAATACGAAGAAGGCGACAGTCTTCCCATCATATTTAACTGTAGGCATGGCCTCCACCCACTTAATAAAGTAGTTGATGACCACAATAATGTATTGATGCCCCCCAACCGAATTTGGGTTGCAATCCACGAAGTCCACCCTCCACTTGGTGAAGGGACTGATGGTAATGACTAGGTAAAGAGGGGTTGGATGTGAGCGCATTTTTCGAGTGAACACTTGATAGGGGTGAAACTTCTTAACCGCTTCAATACAATCTTTAAAGATAATATGCCAAAAGTAATTGGCTCGTAATTTTTTTTGGGTTGTCGTAAGCCTAGATAGATGACCACCACAAGCCCCACTGTGGCAATCGTTCAAGACTGACTCAGCTTCTCCGTGAGTTAAAAAACAACACAATATATTGTATATTCCTTGACAATAGAAAGTGTCACCGATAATAGTATAATTCTTATCTTGGTACCTTACACATCGTTGGTCATATCGTGAGAGATGATAAGGTAAATTCAAAGTATGAAGATAGAGAACATTGTCTCCATAACAGGGGTCGGACACTGAGACAAGAAAAATGTGTTCGTCTGCGAACGAATCAACATGGATAACAACCTCATATAATCATGTAAAGTTAAATAGTAACTTCACAAAGACTAGTGATTTCTTGGATTTCGCAGAAGCGAAATTGAAATCAAATTCTTGTAAAATGATGATCCATTTATTATATTTCCCCCCTGTGATACGCTTGGTAAGGACGTATTGAAATGGATTGACATCAACAACCACAATAGTCTTTCAAAGTAATATATACTGACAAAAAAGTTGGACTGCGTGGATGACAACCAAAGCTAGCTTTTCAACATGAGAATAATTGAGCTCAGGACTGACTAGGTTTTGACTAAGATAGTAGATGATGTTCTAATGGAGCTCATCATCCTCCTGAACCAGAACCATACCAATCGTCTCTTTAGACATGGTGATATAAAACAATTAGTCCCTATTGTAGTCAGGATACTTTAGCAGAGGTGCCTATACCAAGGATTTCTTCAAAGCATCGAAGGACTCCTGGGCTCACTCATCCCAGATAAAATGAGTGTCCTTCTTCAAAAGGGGCATGAAACCCTTAGTGATATTGGCATAATTCACTATAAACCGATGCAGAAAGTTAGCTTTCCCCTATAAACCTTGAAGTTGTCTAATAGTGTGCGGGGGAGGAAACCAAAGTATTGCCTCAACCTTTAAAGGGTCCACCATGATCCCAGTCTCAGAAACTAGAAAACCCAAAAGACTACTAGACTTGACGCAAAATATGCACTTGTGAGGGTTTAACCAGATTCTATAGTAACAACATCTTTCAAAAACAAGCCAAAGGTGCATAGCATGATCCGCTCTCTTGTGAGAGTGAGCAACAATATCATCAAGGTAAGCTTCGACTATGTGCTTAAGATCGTGAAAAGAGAATGTCATGGCACGTTGAAAGGTTGCTCCGACATTTTTAAGGCTGAAAGGAATTTTCCAGTATGCGAAAGTACCCTAAGGACAAATAAATTTTGTCTTGTGTTGATCCTTAGGATTAATTTGAATTTTGTTATATCTTGAAAATTCATCCATAAAAGAAAATATTTTGCTTCCCGCACACTCATCGAGAATCTGATCAATGAAAGGTGTCGGGAAGTTGTCTTTAGGATAGGACTTGTTCAGGTCATGAAAGTCCATACATACATGGATGGTTCCTCTCTTCTTATTCACAAGAACGGGATTGGATACCCATTCAGTCAAGGGAACCGGGTAGATGAAGCCATCATTAAGTATCTTCTCCACCTCTGCCTTAATAGAAAGGGCCTTCCAGGGATTGACAGCTCTAAGATGTTGTCGAATAGGTTTAGCATCTGGATACATTCTAATATCATGCTCAAAAATATGAGGGTCGATCCCTGGCATCTCTTCATATGACCAAGTAAATACATATCATAATTCCTTGAAGAGGTCGGTGTAGATTAGTATTTCTTCTGGCGAACAATCTGCACCAATATGTACATTTTAAATCTTTCTAGGGGTACGAGAGATATTGATCGTGACAGTGGGAGAAATACTTGCGATGTTTCCTTTGGCATAAATGTTGTGCGTATCAAGTGGAACTACAACGTGATCGACTATCGCACTCAAAGCAGATCGAAAGTCATCTTGTTTGATTCTTTCAAGCTCTAGGAGAAAGTAAGAGTGGTGATGCATATCATCCCAAGGTTTGTTAGAACCATTCATGGCTTCGATGATAGCTTCATCTGAAGGTAAAGTATCATCGAGGAAATCATGTGAACAATACAACGAAGTGGCCCACAGGGGCCTAAGAACGGGATCCTCCTCGTCTGTCAGCGAGGTAACAGGATCGGGATTGGTGGAAGAGTCAAGAATAAATTGATACTCAATATCTGTTGCCGATAGTGGAATGGCCATTCCAGCATGAAACTGACCTTCATAAGATGAGGTCAGGGAAGGTAGGGTCAACGGATCACTAAAATAGTAAGCACGGAAAGGAATGGACCTCCCCATCGAGACGGGCCTACTGGACATGGCGTAAACGTGATGACTCAGTGTCGTGAAGTTGAAAGTACCCATAAAATAAGAATACATTCCGACATCGATATTCTCAGTTTCCAGCTGAGAATTGTTGATCACAGGGATCGACACTCCAATAGATGCATTAGGAATAGAGTACGCAAAGGATAAATGTTCGATCGTCACGATCTTCCCTTCATGAGGAAAACAAAGAGTACAGAAGAGGGACGATACAACGATGACCATAACATAGGTCCAATTGCGTCCTAGTAACAAGTTGTAATCAAGAGGCACATCAACTACCTTGACCTCCACCTCTACCATATTCCCCCCTAACTGGACCAGAAAGGCAGGAATAATACTGTGAGGGTGGAAGGAATGACCGTCAAAAGCAGTTAACATGTTCGATGACTTAGAAAGAATCGGAGAACCGGGAGCTTTCCAACAGATTAGGGACATCACACAGGTGGTAGGGCCTTCATCAACAACCACATGTTTGATGGTATACTTTGATTACCCACATGGATTTAGAATTACACATGGTAAGGCAGGTGAGGATTCACATATGTGACGTCAAACTTGATAACTTTTGAGCCACTGGGTTCTAGAGCTCCTAAAGTAGATAGTAAGGCATTTCTCTATGAAGGACACCTCTATAGTACCTCCAAAGAAGACATCACACAAGGGGTTTGACCCAGGTCCTCAACAATAGAGTAGTTCTGGGTGGCTCTAGCATTTGGTTTGTGGGTAGAGAACTTGAGTACTCCTTTCAGAATATGAGGCGGTGGCTCTGGTTTTTCAATCTGTAAATTCATCTCTAGAGGAGGAGGAGGAGATTCTAGACTAGGAATAGCTTGTGAAGAGATATAATCTTGAGATTGAGTGGCTACATTAACTTTCACATCGACCATATTGATACACAAATGATTTCCATCTTGTAGAAATGAGTTTTGACTCCCACCAACCGCATTTCCGGCGTTTGAGGAGCTCGAGGCCATGTGCTGGATATGTGGGAATGGATTTGTCAGCACAACAAGTGGTAGAGATAATATCCTCGCAGCTTCCACAAGTTTGGGGCATAAATGGGTAAGGTGATCATCTGTGCAAATCTTACAAGGAAACTCCACCTTACGTATTTCTCATTTTCCCTCTCCAACATTATTACTTGTTTTCTTATTATTACCATTGTCCTTGGGTTTATTATTATTTTTCCCACCCTTATGATTATTACGTCCTTTCTTATTATTCTCACATGGTTGTTGGTTACCATTTGGGTTGGCCAACGATTGCACAGAGTGTACATCCACTGACTGAGTTGGGTTGGAAGACACAGATGAAGCTGGCCCTCCCATAGACTGGTTTAGAGACAACTCTTTCAAATGGCTTTTCACCGAGTCTACAGAATTTACATTGGTGATACCTACAATTCCATCGACAAGAGGTCTGAGCTTTTGTCTAGGTTCATAAGTTGACTACGGTGCATCCAAAATAATGTGGTATAACATCCCATTCTAAGCATATATCAGTTCTAGCTACTAGGCTTTAAAAATCGCTTCTTCCTTAGTGGTAACCCCGACAGTAGCAACATCCTTTGAGATAGGAGGGTGAAAATACTTAAGGAACCATTATAAAATAAAGGCCGAGGGTATATGAGTCTTAATAAACCTCTTCTATCTATGCCACTCCTGGATATGATCCGAGATATGAGTGGCTATGTCTTGGCGTAAAGTCGACAGAAGTTCTAAGCCAACATCGTAACGAACCGACAATTGGAATTGCTTAAGGAAGACCAATACCATATGAATAAAGGTCACATATGCCCCCCTAGGTAGCTCAATATACCATTTTGTAGCAACCCCAATGAGAGTGTGTTGAAATAATCTTAACCGAATAGAATCATCATTAAGGGAATTCGAGGATCACCAAAGGTGAAAGGTCGTAACGTAATCACCATGATCCTCTCCATTCTTACCTTCAAATTTTTGGAATGTCTGAAGGAATCTTTGTGGGGATAGGGGGCCATGTAGGATCATGACTCACAGGGTTGTTCATAAACTTAGACAAGTTTTTAAAATTAAGCACAGCCAGAAAAGGGAGACGGGGTTGCGGCATCTGGCCCCAATCTCCCAGGAAAGATTGTGCTTGAGGAACTGCATCCCATCCAGGGTTTTGGTAAGCACCATGGCCCTGTCTGGGATTTTAAGGCCCTCCTCCAAGCTGATTCATAAGAGGTTGGTTTTGCATCATTCCAGTAGGAATGTTCTGGTGCGAGTTATAAAAATTGCCCCCAGCCGGATTGGATCCGGGCTCGGGGTTGCCCAAAGCATGAAACATACCTCTGTTGGGTGTGAATCCAGAGGATAGGGGTGGATTTGTCATGCCAAACGTATTGGTTGGAATTGGCATCGAGGAGGTAGGTGTGTAGGATAGAAATTGAGCAGAAGCTTGTTCGCCAGGTTGGTTGTTCCACCCATAAGCAAGAGGATTAGACCTAGGGTTAAAAGTAGGAATTCCTCCCATATTAGGAGTCATTTGAGGGATTTGAGAACCACCAAATGAAAATGGAGTATAAGGAGGTGTAGTGCCCCCAAGCCCAATGCTAGCATTAGGGATAGAAGCTGGGATGGCATTCGAAAAATACGAAGTAAAGTTGGGTATACCATAAGAAAATTTATTAGAATCCATAGGGATGGACTGAACATTATAACCCGGTGAGTGTCCAAGAGACCCAAAAGGGTTCGAGTCAGTAGCTTGAGAACTCACTATAGGTTGAGGCATAGTAATGATAGGTGCCTCCGACACTACAACCATTGTGGTTGCAAGAGTTAAAGGGGTGCCATTAACTATAGTGGGTGTGGGAGTCGAAGGGCTCCCAGTGTTTTGAAGACTAGGTTCAATACTCATCCTTATAGAATCACAAGTCTGAATGGTGGATGTGTGTGTACCACACCTTTTAGAAGGCAAAGACTCGAAATCGAGTTGTAACTGTAACAAGTGATGGGACTGGCGGGGATGCTAGTCCGACTCCACAATGACTTAAGACTCTAAAGACGAAAAAATCAATCCTAAGGCCAACTAGTAATTAAAGAGCACACCAAAAGTAAAATGACCAATATTCATAAAAACGGGGTAAAGTGGCTGAGAGTGGCCTCCCTCC
This sequence comes from Picea glauca, assembly GCA_000966675.3. Classification (NCBI taxonomy): domain Eukaryota; kingdom Viridiplantae; phylum Streptophyta; class Pinopsida; order Pinales; family Pinaceae; genus Picea; species Picea glauca. The sequence goes on along the minus strand of JZKD02S1047855.1, from coordinate 592,955 downwards.
CTAAAGAAGGCATGTCTCGCCCAAGAGGGGCCTAAGAGTCCCTGCTAAATATTTGAGGTAACAAAATAAATTATGAGAACAACAAGTCGGTCAGATCCCCCTGGAGAGGTAATCCTCCATAAAGGTTGTGTGTTGTCTCAACCCCATCCGACCCAGGGTACCTACAGAATAACCCCTGCAAGTAACCTATGTGGAACCTGAGTCAAGAAACTAATAAACCACTATATAACCGATGCATAAGCCAACAGTCATAAGTCATATCCACCGTATGGGCAAGGTAGTAAAGCCCAAAACCTTGAAAGTACCGCCTCTCATGGAGGTAAAGGAACTATCAAGATCCCTAGATAGGAATAGATCCCCAGAAATACCTCTGATGCTAAGAAAGTATCGGGGGGATATCCCTTCAACCAAATTCGTACGACCTTGTGATTAATTTCGATGTGAGGGGAGCCTCCTGATATTACCAATTATACAATAGATTTCTCCACTCCCTGTCTCAGATACATATGTTGATTTAATTTCCTTGGAAAAGTTTAGTCACAAAATCCTATTCCAAGGCACTAAATCCTAAGCTAGTTTGTGTACCTTAGAAAATAAAATAGTGACTAATCAATTTTAAATTATAGCGTTGATTTTAGTGGTCGTGATTACTCAAAAAGGTATGGTAGTGAAAGTCATGATGTTATGACTCGGCAAGAAAAGTAAATATGAAAATAATGTAAAGTTATAACCTTAAATTTCAATGAATGATATGCTTCTAAAAACCAATGCAATTTTCAATTTCAACTCTATAATTCGGAAGTAAAAATGCAATCTTTCATTACATGCACTAAGCTAATGAAAAGGACTAAAAAGACCAAAGTGCCAAGAAATGCAAAATGCCTATTTTTTGTATTTTCAACATAATAAAAATGAAAATGCATGGACTGAAAAGAAACTTGATATATAACTCTACTGTGTATAAAAAGAGATAACTCAAGCAGGATACCAAGCAAAAAAACACCCAGCCCAATGTACAAGGATAATCAAAATGAAAAGATGATGAGAAAGAATCTGCCCATAAATTCAACCAAAGATAGGTTTTCTGTCATCCCACAAGCACTTAACAGGCACTACAGAGACCTAAGAAGGCTCAACAAACATCAAATCCCACCCAACAACCACCAGACCAAGGAAATAAGAAAGGAAAAATGATGTATGTGATTGTTTAGAAAAACAAAGTGTATATACGCAACTTGTAGAGGGACAACCTGCGTATGTACACGGCTATCAAGGCAAAAAGCGCGTATATGTTTCAAAAAACAAGGCCAGGCAAGGGAGAATGATGAAAAATTAGACCCAGAGTAAACATATGTTGTCAAGCAATGATGCGACAAGAAACACAATAGGAACAAGAGCAATCTAAGGAGAAAAGTACTCCAAACCCTAAGAAAGAAGATTCAGATCCCCAGTATGGTCGCCAATTTTGTTATGAGGAAAATATCTCTATGGCTAGGGTAAACCACAACAGATGGAAATGAATGAAGAAATCAACTCTCTTCTCAAGTATGCTATGAAAAAAATTATGCTAGCAAGACAAGATAAAAGGTCTACCTCATCTAGACGTTCGATGAAGTCCACCATTGAGAACTTGAGCCAAAGCAATATACCTGCAGCTAGTCCTCAACAACCAAGAAAAGAAAGCATATGGTGATATCATATAATGTTATCACATTCAATAACATAATCATTAATAAACATGGCAAATACGCCCATGGAATAATAATTCAAATAATTGCAAGATATCAATCGGAAGGGAAAAGAGTATTTCTATTTATACATGATCAACATAAGTAAAAATGTTATAGACTTCTGTGTCATCAAGGTTCAGAACCGAGAAAATAAGTTCCTTCCAGCTGGGCCTTCACCACTTCAATCCTCCACCAATGGCAAGATCATAAGAGAGAAACAATGAGGTTCTCAATAAATAAGGGAAGAGCTTAGGGGTTGAACAATGTGTTCATACTTAAAGGACAAAGGGATGCAGACTCATTATGAAGTAAATAATTCCTCCCGAGTAACTTTTCTCTCAAAGTTGAATTCTTTCTTCCCTTTCAATAGCTTGGAATTGGCCCATTTATAACCTTCAAAATGGAACTGAAGGGCCAAGTCAGGACGTTTCTAGTATATGGAAGGCCAAGGATCATAGATCTCTTGTCGTGACATGGAAACCCGACATTAATTTTCATTTTCTGGCACAAATCCCGATGTACACGGGCTGTAATGGAGCAACATGCGTATACACATCTTGTATAGTGTGCAAGATGCGTACATGTGGAAAAATATTTATTTTTGGCTCTGGATTTTACAAACAAGGATGATAAGAATGCATGGGGAAATGGAAAAAGGCCTTCTGTACAAGATTGCATAGGTTGAGGCAAATCTTTCTATAACAACATGTGTCACATTTAGCTATGAACATATGAATTTCCTTTTTCATGTTATCCCAAAAGAATAAGTGCTTAGTCCATTCATATGTTTTTATAAAACCAGAGTGGCCTATAGTGGGAGAGGAAAATAATTTTGTTAACACTCATTCTTTTAAAGTAGAGTTATATACTAAAACGATATGCCCTTTATACCTCAATATGTCATACTTCCAAGTATAACTTATAGGGGGGTTGGGCTCCTACTTATTGGATAAGTTGAGTCACCTTGTCATTAGCCAACCATTCATGTCGTACCCTTACAATCCATTCTTTCACTGATAAGGATAAGGAAAAGAGGGACAATTCCTTATATTTTTTAGACAAAACATCAACCACTTCATTATCCTTTCCCTTCTTTTATATGGTCTTGTACTAATAGCCTAACATCTTAGTGACCCACTTGTGTTGCACCAGTGTTGAAAAACATTGTTCGAAATAGTACTTCAAGCTATGATGGTCCATCTTAATTTGGAATCGCCTCGCAATAAGATATACACACCACATATCTACAACATGAACAATGGCCATTATTTGTTTCTCAAACATGGACTTTCCCAAGTTTCAATCTCATTATTGTTTATTGGTGAACTCCAATCATCACCCCTCTTACATCAATAATTCCCCAATACCTATTCCAGAGGAATGACATTCTAGGAAAAAGGTCTTAGTGAAATTATGCATGAATGAGACTAGAGTAGCTGATATGAAAGTACCAAACAAGTTATGATAACAACTTGATTCAAAATATCAACAAAAACTTTGATACAAATTTAGCTCTAAAATCCTTAGATGCCAAATAATTGTTAAATACAAAAACATTCGACCAAATTCAGGAAATTGAAGATCGTTTGACTATTTGAAAAATATCATGTGAATGTATTACTTATCCATAAACCCATAAACTGATGATTAATTTGAATTGTAGATGATATGAAACAACATAAATAAAAAGAACTCAAATTACATATGTAAATAGAATACACCACTACATCTTCAAAGTCCTTTTAAATAGCATGATTGTTCTTCATCATCTCAAAATTCCAAATTACATTACAATATAGGATTACAAAAACACAATTTTGTAGACACTCTGAAATTTCATTGCTAAAATGAAGAAATAGAGTGCACCGTTGGATTCCAGGTGAGAAATCATGCAAATTGGATATAAAATACTTGAAATTTCGTCAAGGTACCCCTTGACATGCTTGACGGTGTTACCTCAAGTGACTTTTACCCTCGACATGCATTATGATTTAAAACTCTGCATTAAATTGTTTGTACAATGCATTGGGTTGCACACCATTAAATATGGTGCCCCTTCTAACCAAATCCCAAAATTTGTGGTTTACATTAAATGTTTTTTTTGGTTGGTTTGTTAACCAAATCTAGACTATAGGTGAGTTGGTTAAAACTAAATAATATATATAGTAGGTTGGGGGTTTGAGCCCCACCAACCATACTCTACAAAGTTTTGTTATTATAACCAAAAATTATATGACATAGTTTATGGCATATTTTGCAGAGTATATCATTAAACCCATATCCACGATGGAATAACCATTGCAACCATAGTATAGAACCTCTATGGATATGGGGTATACTATATAGTATATAGTATATAGTTTAAGAACCTTCACACACATTTCATTGATAGCCCTTATGTTGGTTACATGGTATATACGTATACCAAGCACCAAGGGTCGAGGGCTTTGTCCCTAGACCCTTTGGTCGCCCATATTAAACTTTGTACCATTTTAAATATATAACATGCCATATATGATTTGAGATCCAATGTGTGGTGTGTTGGTGATGAAGGCTATGTTAAGGCCTTTGGGAGGTTGCAGGTTTGACCCCTGTCGACTCCCAAATATTTTAATGAAACATGACCATAGAGGCCAATGAGAGGCTTCCAAGTGGAGGACTCTCATTAGCTCATACATGCCACATGTCATCATATGCCTCATCCACTTGCCAAACTTTTGTTGGATTGTACCTTTCCCATTCAGTTTCCTAGTCACTGTACAATCAATCCATGTGGCACCTTGGGGTGTGTCCACATCACCTGTATGGTCGTGCCATGTGTCACGCTTGCAGTGGTGACACATGTCACCCTTTTACCGCTTTGAATTTGACTTTTCCTTTTTGACCTAAACTTTGACCGCCTATAACATTTGCATACGAACTCCATTTGACTTGTTGTTTGCATCGTTGGAAAGCTATTGATGAGATTTATGCAATGATGTTGTTTTCAAGATGATTTGATATGGTCAAATTTTGAGCATTTATGGATCCCCTAGAAACTCTATGAGCGTTCTAGATCCTCCTGGACCTCTATGAGCATTCCTTAGATCCTCCTAGATCACACCTCCCCACTGGAGGAATTTTGGACCTCCAAAAGTATGGATCATTCAAAAATCAAGTGAGAATTATTTCACCTCACTTGTCCAGTATCAGTCATCCTTCCTACTTAGATAACAAGCACCTGACTCATCACAACCATAATGAAGACTATAACAACACTTCTAACCAAGTTAACCATTCCCTTAAATTCACAAACTCCGTTATTCATTGTTGTAGTATCCAATCATACTCCACTGATTAGTAATAAAATGAATAACAAAACTAAATATATAGATGCAAAAGAGAATGAACCATCAACATATCTTCACTTATTAACAAGAACACCATCAACCAAAGGACATGCTTTGCTTTCAACTGTAGGATGTATATCTGGATCCTTGATACTAGCATTAGCTAGCATGTGCCATGTAAGTTGACAACTGTCAAATTTGTCTTCATCTAATGAGCTCTCACAGTGATCCAGGTGGATATTGATGGCCACCCACCTTTTCCAAATGGTTCAAAATAGTTTTCTGGCAATTTTGGCAATTTACTATTTTTAGCAGGTTTTAACTTCCAGAGCCATTTTGAGGGACCAAATGAAGGTTTTTCAAGATATAGGTTCTTAATGATATATAAAGACATTATTGATCCCCCAAAGTTAATCTCCTCGATGATACCTTTCCAACGAGCTATCACACGCCTAAAACAAAGATCGTATGCAAAAGTTACGACCCCAGGAAGTTGATGTACTCACTTACCCAAACGGGGCCCACATGACTTTTGGCACTTCATCTCCTAGGGTTAGGTTTTTGGATGTCTAGGGTTTTTGGAATTCCTAATTATTGTAAAAAGGCCTTCAAAGCCTCATGGTAATCATCTTCTTTCGAATGCGAGTATCTGTCACATCTCTTCTCAGAGATAAGCTGCCACCATTCTAGTGAGTCTTTCACTCTGTATTTTTACAGTCTCTGTACATTTCTTTCATTAATAGAAATCATGTAATTACTGTATCCCTGTGTTTATGGTTTCATCTCTGATATATTTATGTTATATTACTGTATATACGTGATATCTCTGTGCATTTCTTTATCATATCTCTGCTCTCATTTTGTGACGAAAATAATCCGGATCACACAGTGAACTCAATCCCATCCTTGAAAAGATGATACTTGTTCTGTTCCTCATAGAAATTCACCTTCCTTTCGTATAAGTATGGACTTCCCAAAACCATCCTGCAAATTCCAAGTGGAACCATCTCTAACCCTACCTCATTAATGAAACTGGATGTGATCACGAATCGTAACTTGCACTGCTTAGTTACCTGTACCTAAGCAATATCACAAATCCTACACAAAGGATATAGCCTCAGATGAGGCCTAGTTTCCAATCCCAACTTCTGAAAAAATTTCTCTAAAATAAGATTCACTTGTGATCCACTATAAACAAGTGTATTAATATTACTGTGCTTTGAGAAAACTCGTAAATGAAACAATTCTTTTCTTTTCCTTCCATCGGGGATTACTTTAGAATTTGCAGAAGAAGTACGTGAACTAAAACTTGCAAAAAAATATTTACCTTTGATGCCCATACCTGTAACCGTGGTTTTATTCTCATAATTTAATCCAAGATCCTGCACCATGGTCATGGTATTCGGTTTACCCTTCCTAGGTTGAGCCCATTTTGGCTTCAATATTGGATGTAACTTCCAAAAATGATTATCATCATGCCCTTTCTTCTCGCAATGAGAACATGCATGCGTCTTCCTTTCGTTACCCTTCGACTGCTTCTCGAAGTTATGTGGATTCCTTTTTCCTTTATCACCATTTCTCTTGACCTTCTTTCGATCCTCATACATTTCTTCCACCATGGAATTCATTGCCATGAATGAAGAAAATAATGTCTCTTCAATCCGAAAGGATTTGGATTAGAAGAATCCATGTCCTTTGTTGAATCCATTTATTGATTTCAAAATGCACGCCTCAAACCAATATCATGAATGTACTCTTCTAAGCTTTCACTTCCAATCATTACTGTCAGCATCATCAATCAGCCTTTGAGCTTTCGGTTCCACATCATTACTATCAAATATCCTTTCCAAAGGGACTAGTCCCTTTGGAATGTGATTGCTCAAAAACTGCACAATACGATGATTAGAAATTTTCTTCAGAAATACATCAGCATGTGAGTTTCTTTGAGAATCAGAATCCTAGTCTATGTGTAATGCAGAAAATTCGTCAATGGCTTTCAAAAAATTCTTGATCTCAAGATCACCCTCGAATACCTTCCAATGCTTGACATTGTCAGGTATGGAGGGTCTATATTTTATTTTATTTCTGCATTTTATTTCCTCCTGAATCTATCTCTGTTATCAGTGTTTTGGGGATTTTTGTATGTTTCCTTCCCCTCTAATTCCAACCTTTCCATCCTTGCTAAAAGTGATTTTAGCATCTTGGTCACTTTGTCCATTTGAGGGGGGGGGGGAAATATATGAACTGGAGGTTGAAGCTTCAGATCTTCCCCTTCCTCGGTCTTTATCCACCTTATTCCTGATTCGATCGACTGCCAATATGTTAGACTCTACTTCCAGGGCTGCATCTTGCATATGAGATAGGGAGGTATCTCTTCTCTCTCTTAACAGGAGGAAAAATTCTAGGTCAAAAGCACTGGCATATAATTTTGGCAAAGGCCTCAGTGGAATTTATCTCAGCAGGGATGTTATTGTACATTTTGTTGAATCTTTTGGAGAAGTCAGAGACAGAATCTCCCTCTTTCCTCTTTAGGGACCCAAACTCTGTGATATAATACATGAAATCCTTTTACTCTCCCCATTGTGTCAAGAATATGTCGTCTAAGACTTAAATCCCAGCAATGGATCCCAGAGACAGGGTCTGGAATCACTTTCTGGCCTCTCCATCAAGACTGTGGGAAAAAAACCTCATCCATACATCTTCGTTTTCTATGAAAAAATTATCAACGAAACTATAGAAAGCTGCAAGGTGCTCTTCTGCAGTGATGTCCCCCTCCCCCATGAACTTAGGTATCTTTTTAAGGTATCCACCAAATGATAGAGCATTGAGGGGCTGAGGTAACACAAGAGGGGCATATCTAGCAACTACTATAGTGTCCATTCTAATTCTGGGGGGATTAGTTCCTTCCATGGGAGTGTGAACAGGAGAAGAACTAGGGGGGGATGGGCTTCGGATAGGGGATTCTAGAACCATAGCACTGAGATAAAAAGGAAATAGTTGAGGATTCAAGGAAAAGTCTACAAAGCTTTGGGGAACAGAGGTTTCTCTTTCAACAAAAACAATAAATATAACAGGAGGAGGGGTGGTAAAGCCCAGGGTAGGAAAATATTTTAAGGCGCTGGGTCTAAACCACGGTATGAATCCAGGGGAGAGAGGAGTGACAAGGATTTCCCTCTCCAATCCCACACCAGGAGGGGAAAACTCAACAAGAACACTCACAAAATTTAAAGTTCGGGAAACTCCAGGAGAAGGTATAACAAAAGAATGAGATGTAGAAATTAGAGTTCCTATAGGAGGACATTGAAAATCTTCAGAAATACCTAGTTTAGTAGAAGAGGTACCTCCATGAAAGGCCTTTCCCTTTCTAATAATTTTCTCTGGGTCATCTTCAAGTATCGTTAAAGGCATCTGCGGAGTAGATCTCGTATGTCTTATTCTAGAAGCCACAACTGGATTAGTCGAGTCGCCAGTGGATTCGCCCTGATGGAGTCACCACAGTAGAGTCACGAGGTGCACAGTTGCAATATTTGATGTACTAAGTTCTTATGCACCTTCAGAACCAGTAATATTTGTCATTCAATCCGAGGGTAAATCTTCAATTTCATCCCAGGCAATGGCACCAGAAATGTTAGAACCGGAAGTCACCTCTAGATTGCTGTAGAGATAAGCCTGATACCCATCAATGTTTAGGTGGATGTTGGTTTAAATGGGTGGAGGTCAATGGAAAAACTCATCACTAGAATGAATTCATAGGGAAGTGAGGGCCACATTTACTTCAGTTAGTAGAGTACGTTTAAAAGTGAGAAGAGGGAAGACTTGGTGAGAAAACAAGAACAAGAATGCTATGGGAATCTGACCTTCCAATAGCTTGAAAGAAAATAAACTCAGGCTCGATGATGATTTCAAGCTCATGTTTCAAACACTGAAATGTTCCCAAATGACACGGTTCTGACAACACGATGATCAAACCTCCATCACCATGCAACTATAACAAATTGACCAGATATTCCAATTCCGAGATATTTAGTGCGAGAGAGAACAAGACAACACAAGAAACTGAGTAAAACTGATCACAATACTACTATGATCAAACCTCCATCATAACATCATAACGATCCTTGACTGAATCCTCCAATTCTGAGTTTTGTGACACATGATTTACAGAGATGTGAAAGGAAACTGACTTCTATTAACTGAAAGTATCAAATCGATATACATAACCAGACACAACTCTGGTGTTAAAACATATTACAAAATAGGAGATCTACTCAACTAAAGGCTCCTTTGAGAAAATATCAAAATGGCTCCTTTATACTTAGAGAAACTCGCCACCCATGACAAAAGGGTGGATGTAACATTACATTCAATTCTTTTCGTGTGTAAGATCTTCTTCCAGACTGTGCTCATAGTCCCTTGTCTGACACGAGCTCAGATCGGCATGGATCTTGTAGGGAAAACTGTCCTCATGGGTACCATGGGATGACTACTCCAGACCCTTCAGACCTTCCATATATGGACTGAGCTGAGGTTTCACCCTCCTTCTTTATTCTCATTAAATACTTTTATTGGGATCAGGATGGAGCCTGATGCCCACAAATATTCTAGGTGAAATCACAATCCTTTTCAGTCAAATATGGCACCTCAAGGATACGCAACTATTCTCCTGTGGCCACTCAAGTGTTTTGATATTTTGCACGACACCTTTTGATAACCCTACATGACCCCAGGATGTGGCCTTTGTGCTTATCCAAATGGGATTTTGGGACTTCATGTATCGAGAGTTCTCACTCCGTCTGATTCATAATGTTTCGATGCCTGAAACCATGAAATGATCCATTTGGATCAATGATTGGATCTACCCTTAATCTGATGGCCATGATGGCTCCTTGAACACTTTAGTCTCCTACTGCTTGATAGGAGCCTACTTTCTTTATGGCCCTACTTTTCCATATGACCCCAAGTCATGACCGTGGGCCCAACTCATAGGCATGTCACAATTTCGCATCTCGCAAGCTCATGGGATGCTTCCTGCTAAAAATTTCGAGTCACGAAATCACGACCCTCTCGGATCTGATACCACGTGTCTTGCTGGAATGAGAAACCCATATGATTTTGTGACTTTGCACTTCTGGAGTCTCGCATTCTGTTCCACCTATGAAACCCGATTCGCAAAATCGCAATCCTGCCGAGCAACTTTAATCAACATGCCACACGTCCCTTAATTTGGTCAGCCCAGATGAAGCCATCGACTCTTCAGGTATCGGGACTTAGGGTTATGGATGCACCTTTATGACGAGAGTCATGAACCCCCAATTCGCGATCCTGCTGAATAAATTTGAAAACTGGACCTGCTTCCCTTACTTGATCTAGGTCCATATTAGATCTCTCCAAGGGTTGCGGCCTACAAAATTGATGATTTATATGAATGGTTGGGGCTTGGGAAAACATACAGATTAACGAGAGAGGTTGAAGGATTAAGTGCTCATGGATAGAAAAGGAAAACATAAAATGACTCTGCCGGCTACAAAGGAGAAAAAAAAGGACATGGCCATTTGAAAAAGATAGATATGGGGCAAGGATATAGACTTAGGTGAATTGACACACGCCTACGGGCCTTGAAAACTTTATGTGATAACATTTGGCTCCACAGGGGATGGAACACTCCCTGCAAGTTGCCAAGAATGAGTAGTTCTAGTGCCTTAGCTGTTGGGTTATGGAGTCTATCAGTCATAAAAGATAAGNNNAAAAAAAAAAAAACATGAACGATATCTACAATGGTTGGATGTCGATTGCATCTTTAAACAAAAAACATTTTCAGGAAGTGGCCTATTATAGGGCCACCAAAATATTCATTACCCTCCAAGTTCTGCAACCTGTAAGTGTAATTTGGGAATGCTTCAAAAATATTGAAGGGGTCGATCCATAAGGCCTCAAATTTGTTATGCTTTCCTTTGTCATGCTTCGGTGCATCCCATTTAAGTACTTAATCTCCCAACAGGAAATCCTATTTTCTCACTTTCCTATCAAAAGCCCGCCTGATCCTCTGTTGATTCTCATGTGCTCTGTCCAAGAGATTCTCTCTTTGCTTCTCCATTTTGACCATCTGTTGGTTTATTCTAATCATATCATCGGGCTCACTTTAGCGATCTTGAAATAATTTCTCCATAGACAAGGCTAGCTAAGAGGGAAAAACTTCTTCTGTTCCATATACAAGCTAGAATGGAGAGACACCAAGAGATATTTTTGTTGTCACTCTATCAGCCCATAGAGAAAACTTGAGTTTTGAATCCCATGCTTTATTGTTATCCTCTAACCATCTCTTGATGATTTTTATGAGGCTTTTGTTAGAGAATTCTGCCAGTCCATTGCCTTGGGGGTAGTATGGGGTAGAATGAATTAACTTGATTCCAAATTGCACACATAATTGGATTAATGGTTCAGCTTAGAAAGATGCTGCATTATATGTGACGATTTTTCTCGGACAACCAAATATTGCTATGATATCCTCCAGGAAACTGATGATTACCTTGTGAGAAGCACTCCTTGTGGGAATAGCTTCTATCCACTTGGTAAAGTAATCTGTGGTCATCAAGATCCATCTATGTTGACCGTTGGATGTAGGATGGATCTCCCCAATGAAGTCTAGGCCCCACTTTTGAAAGGGCCCTGAAGCAACCATAGGTTTCAATGACAGGGACTTTAGTTGCTTCTTTCTGAAAAATCTTTGACATTTAGTGCACGATCTGACTTTTGCATAAACATCGGTGAACAGAGTAGGCCATAAATGCCCATCCCAGAGAATTTTATAGGTTGTGGTTCTTGAGGAGTGATGGCCCCCACAAAGGCTGTCATGGAAATCAAATATAATATTTTGTGCTTTGTGTGGGTCCAAACATCTCAGAAGTACTCTTAGAGGGTCTTTCTAATACAAAACCTGGTTGACAAGGCAATATCTAATTACTTTGAGCTTTAAATATCTTGCATTTCTCCTTTGCATGCCATTAGAAGGCTCCAATTCATGTAGAAAATATATGACGTCCTTGTACCAAGGACATCCTACTAATGGGGGGTCTGCCTGAGAATTTGCATAAGACAACTCAACTTGCTGATGTTTTGAGCAATTATTGGCGAAATTCACCCCCAAAGATTTGCAATTAGATTCAACCAACATCCTGGATAAACCTTGACCTTTGATCAATTTGGTGGGCTTGATCTCAATATCAAATTCAAGGATTTTGGAAATCCATCGGCTCCTCCTCCCATCTATGTCCATTTGAATGAGGATTTCCTTAACGACAACTGAAGGGATGTATGCAACGAATTTTGATTGTAGGACATAGACTTTGAAAACCTTGAGATATTTAACCAAAGCATAGGCCTGCTTCTCCATGATGTCATATTTCACTTCAACATCTCTCAATGCCCGACTGAAAAAGGAAATGGCCTACTCCAAACCTTCAACATTTTTCTACAAGAGAACAACCGCTATAGTGTCAAATGAAGCAAATGAGAAAATGAGGAAATCCTTTGAGTAATCAGGACTGATAAGCACAGGTGCTTCAGTCAAAGACTTATTTATTTGATCAAAGGAATTTCGAGACTCGACAGTCCATTTGACCTCACTTGCTTTCCTCAACATGGATGTTATCAGATTTACCATCTCAACAAAGTTGGAAACAAACCTCCTCAAAAAATTATTTTTTTCCAGGAAATATTGGGCTTATTTCGTGGATCTCGGGGGTGACAAGGTGTTAAGGTCCTAACCCGCACATAGGTAGATCAATGTATTCGGATGTAATAAAGGTCTATATTAATAAGACCTTTCAATAAAATAGAATAAGGCGGATGTAAGAAGACCTAATAG
>JZKD02S1047855.1:553197-570649 GCA_000966675.3 Picea glauca | reverse complement strand
AGTGGATGAATTGGAGGTTGAAGCTTTAGATCTTCCCCTTCCTCGGTCTTTATCCGCCTTATTCCTGAGTTGGTCAATTTCCAATATGTTAGACTCTACTTCCAGGGATGCATCTTGCATATGAGCCAGGGAGGTATCTCTTCTCTCTCTTAATAGGAGGCAAAAGTATGGGTCAAAATCATTGGCATAGGTAATTTTGGCAGAGTTCTCAATGGGATTTATCTCAGCAAGTATCTTATTGTACATTTTGTTGAATCTTTTGGAGAAGTCAGAGACAAACTCTCCCTCTTTCCTATTTAGGGACCCAAAATACATGATATAATACATGAAATCCTTTTTATCTCCCCATTATCTCAACAAGACTTCGTCTAAGACTTCAATCCCAGCAATGGATTTTGGATCTAGGGTCTGGAACTACTTTCTGGCCTCTCCATCAAGACTATGGAAAACAACCCTCATCCATGCATCTTCGTTTTCAATGACACAATTATCAACGAAACTATAGAAAGTTGCGAGGTTCTCTTCTGTAGTGATGTATCCCTCCCCTGTGAACTTAGGAAGCTATTTAAGGTAGCCACCGGCTGGTAGATCATTGAGGGGCTAAGGTAACACAAGAGGGGCATATCTGGCAACTACTATAGCGTCCATTCTATTTCCGCGGGGATTATCTCCTGCCATGAGAGTGTGAACATGAGGAGAACCAGGAGGGGATGGGGTTCAGACAGGGGATGCTAGAATTGTATTGCTGGGAGAAAAAGGAAATAGATGAGGGTTCGAGGAAAAGGATACAAATATTTGGGGAACATAGGTTTCTCTTTCAGCAAACACAATAACTCTAATAGGAGGAGGGGTGGTAAATCTCGGGGTAGGAAAATATTTTGAGGCGCTGGGTCTAAACCACTATACGACTCCAGGGTAGAGAGGAGTGACAAGGATTTCCCTCTCCAATCCCATACCAGGAGGGGAAAACTCAACAAGAACAGTCCCAAAATTTAAAGTTCAGGAAACTCCAACAGAAGGTATAAAAAAAGAATAAGATGCATAAATTGGATTTCGTATAGGAGGACATTGAAAATCATCAGAAATACCTGGTTTAGTAGCAGAGGTACCTCCATGAAGGGCCTTTCCCTTTTTGAAAATTTTCTCTGGATCGGCTTCAAGTATCGTTAAATGAAACTGTGGAGTAGACCTCGTATGTCTACTTTTGGAATCCACAACTGGAATAGTGGAGTCGCCAGTGGATTTGCCCCAATGGTGTCACCACAGTAGAGTCACCAGGTGCACAGTTGCAATCTTTGATGTACTAAGTTCTTATGCACCTTCATAATCAGTAATATTTGTCATTCAATCTGAGGGAAAATCTTCAATTTCATCCCCAACAATGGCGCCAGAAATGTTAGAACTAGAAGTCACCTCTAGATTGTTGTAGAGTTAAGCCTGATACCCATCATTGTTTAGGTGGATGTTGTTTTAAATGGGTGGAGGTAAATGGAAAAAACTCAACACTAGAATGATGTTACAACGCAGAACCAGACAAGGAATGCGCAGGGAAGTGAGGGCCACATTAATTTCAGTCAGTGGATTAAGTTTAAAAGTGATAAGAGGGAAGACTTGGTGAGAAAATGAGAACAAGACTGCTATGGGAATTTGACCTTCCAGAAGATTGAAAGAAGATAAACTTGAGCTCAATGATGATTTCGAGCTCATGTTTCAGAAATTGAAATGTGCCCAAATGACACAGTTCTGACAACACGATGATCAAACCTCCATCACCATGAAACTATAACAACTCAACTAGATCTTCCAATTCTGAGCTATTCAGTGCGAGAGAGAACACGACAACACGAGAAACTGAGTAAAACTGATCACAATACTACTATGATGAAACTTCCATCATAACATCATAACAATCCTCGACTGGATCCTCCAATTCAAAGTGTTTTGACAAATGATTTACAGAGATGTGAAAGGAAACTGACTTCTGTTAACTAAAATTCTCAAATCGATATACATAACCAGACACATCTATGGTGCTAAAACATATTACAAAATGGGAGCTTGTTGGCAGCAATTATATAATTATTATTTTTTTAAGCTGCCTACACAGGGTCTATAAAATTTTATTTGTTCATCATGAGAATTTCACTAAACGACAGTTGTAAATCATTGATTTTTACCTATCGTCTTTTCGAATTTTGTTTTCATGACTGCAAGCATGAAAACTTGCCGCTGGAATTGCCATTATATTTTTGAAAATTTCATTAAAGGGAGACTGCTCATATGGTTTATTACAAAATTGTGATTTCTTTCTATGAGCATGTTTCTCTCCTTGTTTGTGATCCTTTTGATTCTAGGCATGCCTAAGAGATTAGTGGTTGCATGAATGAAAGACCTCCACCATTTGATATTCGATTTTTTATATTGATTTTGGTTTGATTTTCGATCGTATTTCTTTCATGAAGCTTTTGACTATTCGATTTTTGTAAACTCACCTATCTTTGTAATCAAACTTTGATGCATGCAATATTTTTTCAAGTACTCTAGTCATAGCATGTACCCAATGCCAAGGTGGCATACAATGTACAACATGCCATTACTCCTTAGCATGGTCTCAGGCTTCA
This sequence comes from Picea glauca, assembly GCA_000966675.3. Lineage (NCBI taxonomy): Eukaryota > Viridiplantae > Streptophyta > Pinopsida > Pinales > Pinaceae > Picea > Picea glauca. The sequence continues at coordinate 568,028 of JZKD02S1047855.1, read as the reverse complement.
CGAATTTGCACACACGTGTTGTGATTAACACTTTGCCCATCGTTTGAATCATTACAGAAAGTATTGCTAACGCTTGGGGCTATGGATTTGTTTCATATTTGCAAACCCTACCTGTCTGTTGTGCGTTAATTACCCGTTCGTTCAGTATGGCTCCAGTGGTAAGGGTTGAACTGAACGACATCCAAACCCTACTCTCATATGATAATGCTAGGGAAGATTTGGAAAGGAATGGTTGGCTGGCATAATGAGTTAACAGGTTGTCTGTATCTTTTTTATTTTTATGGTATCCGCTCAGACTTACCTCTTCTACTTCTGTCATCTAAACCCCCAATTGTTTTGAGTCGCTCTTGTTACAGTTTGGTCAACCCCGTAATTGCCTGCTAGAGACACATTTTTGTGGGAGCTATTCTGAGCAAACGATTTTGAATTAGATCAAACCCTTGAAAACACATAACTGAAATGAGCCCTTTTACCTTCATTATAGGCAGTTTCCCCAGAAATTGGATCATTCCAGAGATACATCTCGTCCTTTATAGGTCAAAATCTCAGATTTTCTTTGTGGCTAAGGTGAGCGTTTTGGTCTGCTTACAAGTGTTGAAACGTTTGTTACCTACTCAAGCCTGTCTTGTGATCACCTACAACAACCCCGAACTTGTCCAAAAAGATACTAAACAGCCTCATGGGCAAGCTACGTATCCTACATGACTCTGTTTAAAAACTTGAGACTTGAGTCAATTATCCAAGGGAAAGAGAAGCGTTTGAAAACTACAGGACATGTGATTTTTAAGAATGTAGAAGCATCTACAGCCATCGTTAACTCCAAATTTTTATGATGCGATTTGATTGTATTGTCAAAGGTAAGATCTTTTGAATGAATAGCATGTCTGTTTTTCATTCCTTAGTTAGACTATTTGGTTGTTAAACAAAGCTTATTTTTTTAGTTCGTTTTGATTATTAAATAGAATCAGATTTTGTTTGTTATTATAACTAGCTACAGAATCGCAAGATTCTGTAGCCAGTTAAGAAAATTCGAATTGTTTGATTTGATGACAGAAAACATATCTGAGATCTTCTTATTTTCTTGTGTTTTCAGGATAATTAAGGAGCCCATGATTTCGAAGATGATATGAGACACTTTTTGAGATCTCCCAACCTAATCAATTTTGTATTTTGAATAGTTAGAAATAGGTTGTTGTTATTTTTTGATATTTGGTGAATCAAGGTGGTTGCATCCCCCATATTTTTTGAAACAAATTTGATCTAAGGAACATAAACTGTTATGTTTTCTGAGACCTATATAAACTTATCATTTTGTAAACAATGTATCATCTCAGCCTGGGGCAAGAGTATGGGCGTTTTTATTGCAGACTTGAATGAAATTGAATACACGTTACAACTTTAGCTTCTCTGTATGACGTTTTGATTCAGGTTATGTCTATGTTGATTAGATAATAGATGGTGATTTCTTTCATTGTCGTGATTTATTATCATTTGACACGATTCATTTTATATGATGCCCATATCTTATGTTTCAGATACAATATATACACAATGATAATCTATTCAAATTAAATTAGGAGATTTACCTCTAATTTCTGTTGAACGCTTACATGCAATTTTTTATAAGAAGAAATATCTCATTGTAACTACTTGCAAATCACAAGATTACTGTAACTATGTCCCTTTTATGTTCTGTTATTATAATTCAATCTCCAACATTGTTGTTTTGCATTTATTCGAAGCAATTTCAAAGATCTGTTGTAGGTTTACTTCTCAGATGAAGGTGGCTGGAAATTCAATAATGAATAGACATTGAATGCAATTAATAGGTTAGCCTATTATTTGATTTCGTTAGATTTCAAAATATAGAATTTTTCTATTTATAAAACATTTTCTACTATCTATTATTTTCTGTTCAATTAGGTGGTTTAATGTTTGATTTCATGAGTGTATATATCTAAAAAAAAAAAAACTAAAAAAAAACCAGTATTTTAGCTTTCTTTATTACTTTCAACGGAAGAATCATTAAACATTTGATTTTCTATGAGTTTAGATTAAAACTCATTATTTGTATATATTGTACATATGATAACTAGAACTATTTTACAAGTATTAGTTAGTTAAACTATAGATATATATTAGATGTATATATATTTTTCAGCGATTGTTATTTATTAAGTTATTGTATTTCCTTTAGTTATTTTTTTTCGCTTTCTTTAGGACTTAGATCGACCAACGAAGCCGCTAAACCCATCGGAGTGAATTAATCCAAACGGCTTGGGTTAATTAGACAACCCCGGACCGGATTCACTCCTCCAGTTGACGAGCTGTCAATTTTGCCAGTCAACAAATGGCACTAGAAGGAGGGCCTGGAAACTATTAATGGCACGAGGAGGTCGTAAGACTCCTCCACCACCTACCCGCTCACCTATAGTAACTAGAAGTCATTCAGACGACAACATTGTCCCTCAAACAACAACCACATCAAACGATGATCTACAGATCTTTGTTGAACCAGTAACTCCAAATCCCCTAGGTGGCGACATACAAGAGATTGTTCGTCAATCCCTCATAAGAACGCACAGTGCCTTAGCCCGTATCAGACAACCAAGTCGACCTTTGAACCAACCATTAGACTTCTCTGATATCAGGGAACAACTCACAGGTACTGATCTTACCTTAAACCCTACAGATCATATCCTCACTCCTGCAGCAGGAGGATATGGTATTCCACCATCACCACCCCCTTCATCTCCTTCTTCTTCTAGAGAAGAATCCTCAGATGAAGGAAGTTCCTCATATTAGCCTTCGACACCACCCACTCCTATCGCCAATCCGAACAATCCCACCAGACCATGGCTTGACCAAGATGCAGTGGCCATACCTGGGCCCCAACATCCTTTACCTAAACACCCGAAGAAATGGCTCCCTAAATTGGACCCAGACTCCAAACAAATCACTGAAGATCACATCAAAACGTTTATGCTCCAGACGTAGTGTGCATATCGTTTCCCTACACCTTTGAAGGCAATGCCTCTACCTGGTACTTTTCCCAACAACCCCACACCATTGTGTCATGGGATAAATTTGAGTCATGTTTCCTCGAGAAGTTTGGAGACGGCAAGTCTCCTGAATTTTTATTCATGGAACTTTCTAGTTTAAAAATGAACCCCAAAGAAAAGATAAAAGACTTTAATCAAAGGTTCCTGACACTAAAGAACCGAATCCCCACAGATTCAATGCTTGTCGAGAATCTTATTGTTGCATACTATACGAAATCCTTACATCAAAACATAGCCATTTGGGTAAAGAGATCTAATAAAGCCACATTGATAGAAGCCTTCGAAGAGGCTAGTCAGATCGAGAAAGATATTCTCAGCTTAAAAGAAAATACCAGTAACGAGATAGAGACTAGTTCATCCTCCAAGAAGAAAATCGAAATCCTTCCTAGACCTCCCCAAAACAAAGCTCAACCAGAAAGTTCGGATCTAGAAAACTTATAGAAAGTCGTTCAGAAGTTATCCAATCAAGTTATAGATTTGAAAAGGTGGATTGAAGAAGCTTCTTTGAGCAAAGAACCTTACAAACCCCCTTTTAGGAAGCCTTTTCCTACAAACCGACCTAACTCAAATTCTGAAGGTCTAAATCTAGAAAGCTTACAATTTGCTATTCAAACGATCCTAGAAGCACACGATAACTTGATTCCTACCGAGATTCCTGAAGAAGCAACTGAACAAGAGACAGTAGAAGAAGATGAAGCCTCTCCGAAAATTTTCAGACATTTTTTGGATAGCATTTTTCAAGCTAATTTCGAAACAGTACATCCTTACAATACCAGGAGCAAGACAACAAATAAGCCTTCTTCTGAAATTGCGACTACTTTGCCTCCAAAACAGTCTAAATCAATTGAAACTAAACATAATTCAACAAACCCATGTTTAGATTATGATTTGATTGAAGATCTAAAAAAGCATAGGGCTAACATTTCTGTTTACAAATTATTAAAATTCCCTTTTCTTTTGCAAAAGATGCTGCAGAATATTGAACAGAACAACAAAAATAGCAATCCAAACAACAGCAAAGGTGTTCAAAACAACCCCAAAATTCCTCAGAAGGCCTCTGCCAAAACTACATCCGAGCCTCATGATAAAAGAGACCTTCCTGTAAATAGTGTAACAAATGTAGATAAACCAGTTCCAGAGGCTGCGATTAAAAAACAACAAAATTCTACTGTTAATACTCGCAGAAATGTCCCTCCATTTTTGTTGACTTTTGAAATTTTCAATAGGAATGTACATAACTGTATGGTAGATTCACGTGCATCATCTAACGTAATGCCTTGGTATGTCTATCAAAATATTAATGCTGAAGTTCAACCGTCCAGCTTGATCGAACTAGTGTTAAAGTGATAGGCGAATTAAAAAATGTGCTTATAATATTGTCATCTAATCCTAAAGTCCATCAAGTGATTGATATCATTGTTGTAGATATCCCAGAAGTGTATGGTTTATTTTTAAGTAGAGATTGGTTAGAAAAATTACATGGCTATTTTGCAATGGATTGGTCTCACTTGTGGCTGCCCGAGAACAAAAAGCCTAATAGAATCAAGGTAAATCATGAATGTTATCTAAAGTTCACGGTAACTGATTTAAATGATCCCAATGAATCATTCACCCCTTCTGCCAATTCGCCTGAAATACAGGGGATGCACACCTTTTTTGGCAATTTCATGGCTGAAACTTCTACCATCACTGACCCGGAACAACAATCTGAAATTATGACATGCACACAGTCAACAACTTCCTCTCGGTGGTCACATGCACCTGACAAAAATCAAATATGGTCTCTTTACTTCGATGGGTCAAAATATAAGGAAGGAGTTGGTGCGGGGTGCGTGCTCATCGATCCAGTAGGTAACAAGACTTTGATTGCTTGCCGATTAGAATTTGAATGTACAAACAACACGACCGAATATGAGGCACTCTTGTAAGGTCCCAGAAAAGCACTAGATTTGAACATTCAAAATTTGACTGTCTTTGGTGATTCAGAAATCGTGGTTAAACAAGTAAAAAATTATATCCACTGTTTATCTCCGCACCTTAAAAGATATCAGACTGAGGTATGGAATTTGATGAACAAGTTTTCCGGATTTAACATAAATTCTATTCCTAGATTGAATAATTCTAAAGCTGATTTGTTAGCTAACGTTGCTTCAAAACTTTTTCCTGCAGAAGGCCTATCTCCGAATGCATTTTTCGTCGAATTGTTGTTCAGACCGTCCATTCCATACAACATCATGAATTGGAGAGTCTTCGATGATGATCAATAGATCATAATTTTTTTGCATATGGAAGAAACTTTTCAGGGCGCGGTGATCGACAAAGGTAGCCATGATGAAAATCTTCGCGACTTAATGCTAATACCAGATCCGAGATCCCCAGAATCTGCATCAGACATGGTAAAATCTATCCAAAAATCTATGGTTAGGTTAGAAAAATTTTATGATCTTCACGATAAGTTCATAAAATCAGTGAATTGTAAAACGAATAGTTCCTCTTTGACACATGAAAAAGTAAATTTGGGAACTAAAGATAACCCAAAGTGCATCAATTTAGGGTTGGGGTGTTCTGAGAAAGAAAAGGTAGCATTTATTAAGTTGTTTAAGGAATTCAAAGATGTTTTTGCCTGGACGTACGACGACCTAAAAACCTTTGATCCTAACATCATACAACACATTATTCCCATGAAACCTCAGACCCAACCTTTTCAACAAAAGTTAAGGAAGATGCACCCAAAACTCGAACCAGCGGTCAAGAAGGAATCAAACAAACTCCTGAATGCTAAAATAATCTTCTCGGTAAGGCACACACAATGGGTCTCTAATATTGTCCCCATCAGAAAGAAGAGTGGTGAAATCCGACTATGTGTCGATTTCCGAAATCTTAACCGAGCGTCTGATAAAGACAACTACCCTGTCCCTCCCATGGAATAGATCCTTCAATAGGTATCTGGTTCTGAAAGATATCCTTGTTGGATGGTTTTTCCGGGTATAACCAAGTACTTATGTCTCCCCCAGACCAACTCAAAACTACTTTCCGTACCCCATGGGGCACCTACGCTTATAGAAAGATGCCCTTTGGACTCATAAACACCGACGCCACTTTTCAGAGAGTGATGGATATCACTTTCTGTGGCTTGATCAATCAATCTGTAGTAGTTTACCTGGATGACGTCACTGTCTTCTCAAAAAATAAAGGAGATCATTTAGCTCATTTAAGATCTGTTCTACAGCGATGTCGTAAGTACGACATTTCTTTAAATCCTAAAAAAGTTGTCTTCATAGTAGAACAAGGTAAGCTCCTCAGATTTATTGTATCGAATGAAGGGATCATTATCAACCCTGAAAGAATCCAAGTCACTTCGAAACTCCCCCCTCCCTCGTCAAAAAAATCCATGCAATCTTTCTTAGGACAGATAAACTTTGTTAGGACATTTGTCCCCAGCTTTTTAGAAATGGTGAGACCATTACAAAACTTAATAAAAAAGGATGTATAGCACCATTGGGGACCTTTAGAAAGTCAGGCTTTCAATTCAATAAAAAAGGCCATAATAGACACTCCTTCTCTAATGAACCCTTATTTTTCACAAGACTTCACCCTCTACACGTTTGCCTCTGACCGATCTTACACTGCTGTCTTAACTCAAAAGAACGCTGAAAATAACAAAGTCCCAATTGCCTTTATGAGATTAGCCTTCAAGGGGGTAGAACTTAATTACCCAACAGTATATCAACAAGATTATGCCATTTTTAAAGAAGTAAAACACTTCTGATCTTATCTATTGAAATGTAGGACGGAAATCATTGCCCCTTACCCGACTGTCATAAATTTGTTAGTACAGAAGAATTAGGCGAAAAAAGAGCAAACTGGGTCACATCCTTACAAGAATATGACATAGAAATCACCCCAGCACAAATTGTAAGAGGCCAAGGTTTATGCAAGTTGGTCGTCGATTCAGCTATAGGGCAGCAAAATGAAACCGATATGTTAAATCCAGATCAACACTATCAAAATCAAATCTATTGTGCACAAAACCTTGTTAGTTCCTGGAACGATGACATCAAATTTTGTCTTATACACAGATCAGCTCCCCGTCACCTTGATCCCCAAAAAAGGAGAGCACTAAGATTAAAATCTGCTTCTTTTCAGCTGATTAATGGTATTTTGTTTTGCCAAAATTTTGATGGAATACTTATGCGCTGTCTTGAAAAAGATGAAGCAGAAAAAGTCTTATTGGAATTACATGCAGGGGAAGCTGGTGGGAATTTCGATGGAGACACATCCGCCCATAAAGTATTAAGAGCAGGTTATTACTGACCAACTCTTTTTAAAGACGCTCATGCCTTTTGTCGCAAGTGTGTGATTTTTCAAAAGGCATCCGGACGGATACAGAAACCAACATTCCCTTTGCAACCAATTTCGGTAGACTCCCCTTTTCAATAGTGGGGCCTGGATATTATAGGCCCAATCAATCCGACATCCTCGCAGTAGCATAAATACATCATAACAGCCACAGATTATTTCACCAAGTGGTCTGAGGCTGTCCCATTAAAAGCTATAAATATTAGCCAGGTAATATCCTTCTTGAATTCAATTATTATCACTCGTTTCGGTATCCCTGAATGCCTGATATTTGACAATGCTTCTTATTTTTTGTCTCTTGAAATGAGTGATTTCTCTCTAGAAAAAGGAATTAAATTAAAGTACTCTGCCAGCTATTACCCCCAAGGAAATGGTTTGTCGGAATCAACTAATAAAAATCTGATCGAAATTATCAAGAGAACGGTCTCCAAAAACCATAAAAATTGACATAACACACTGTTAAACGCAATCTGGGCTGATAGAGTAACTCCTAAAACTGTTGTGGGTAACTCACCTTTCTTTCTCCTTTATGGCAGGGAAGTGATTCTTCCACTGCATGTCCTTCGTCCATCTCTGCAGTTATCGCAGAAGGTACAAGAAGAAGATTGTCCCCCCTTGGAGAGTCGAATTAACGCTTTGTTAAAGTTAGAGGAAGTGAGGGCTCAAGCAAAACGAAAATTGGATCAACATAAACTTATTGTTAAAAACTGGTTTGACTCCAATTCTGCCTCTGACAGAAATTTTGAGGTAGGTGACCTTGTCCTAAAATGGGACAAACCTCATGAGGGAAAAGGAGAGCATACTAAGTTTCAGAACTTGTGGTTGGGGCATTTTTAATTGCTGAGAAACTAGGTCCCAGCTCCTTTCGCTTACAGAACTTAGAGGGATAGCCAGACACCTTCCCGATGAATGGCCAAGCTCTAAAAATGTACTTTGCCCAATGACGCTCTCAAACACCCTTTGTAAATATTTTATGTTTTCTTTTATTTGCTGTTTGTTTTTCTTTTCTGGTTTGTTTTGGTTCTCATTTCTGCTTATTGGTCTTTCTTTTGAAACACACATGCTTGCACCACAGGCTAGATTAGACAAAGAAAACATAAGACTTCCTCTAAAAAATAACTGCTAAAAGTTGTTAAAACATTAAGTGCTATATTTTGTGGACTGGTTGAGGATGAATTTTTGTTTGAAATGCATTCTCTCGGTTTCAATTTGCATTTGAAAGTGTTCACGACCATATTTAAAATTCTTTTAAAGTTGTCCCTGTTATTTAAGAGAGAAAATCAATGATGTCTCCCTGTTCTTGAAAGACGGTTTTATTAATGAACCATTTTTGGATCTTGATGAAGGAAAACATGTAAAATTTTAAAATCTGTGACTTAAAAACTGGAATTTTCAGCGTCACCCAGCTCTATCGAATATTTCAAAAAACTATAATATGAATAAACTTTAAAAGAGATGTGGGAAGTGTTTGTAAACCCACCGGGACACTGAACAGGTCTGTTGGTAGCGGGTAAATGCATGCATGACGCCAAGATAACTTCGTCGGGGTACTGAACAAGCCCGCTGGCAGTGAAGCAATGTTAGGTAAAATAAAATTCTCAGATATGGGTTTCGTTTTGGTCTTAAACGTCCTTCTGATCTGAAATTTCTTGACAGGATATAGACGTCAGAGTGGGTTAATTAACATCCCTGTCAAGGCTATGGACGTCTGCTGGCAACAGTGGCCCTGTCAACAGTATTTGAGATTTTAACTTAACATCGTGGCTTTCTTTTGCTAAGTTTGTTATCGGTTTTCGTTTCTTTAAATAAAAGTTTTCTGAAACTGAACTCAGTTATGATTATTTGAGATGTTCAAACGACTTTTCAGTGGTTCTTTGGTTTGAATCTTTTCAGATTTTTCTAACATGACCTCGTTCTTGTAACATAGATAAATGTTTCTCCCAGCGTGTCGCCATTGTTGTCAACAATTATATAATTATTATTTTTATAAGCTGCCTACACAGGGTCTATAAAATTTTATTTGCTCATCATGAGCATTTCACTAAACGACAGTTGTAAATCATCAATTTTTACCTATCGTCTTTTCGAATTTTGTTTTCATGACTACAAGCATGAAAACTTGCAGCTGGAATTGCCATTATATTTTTGAAAATTTCATTAAAGGGACACTGTTCATATGGTTTATTACAAAATTGTGATTTCTTGCTATGAGCATGTTGCTCTCCTTGTTTGTGATCCTTTTGATTCTAAGCATGCCTAAGAGATTAGTGGTTGCATGAACGAAAGACCTCCACCATTTGATATTCGATTTTTATATTGATTTTAGTTTGATTTTCGATCGTATTTCTTTCATGAAGCTTTTGACTATTTGATTTTTGTAAACTCACCTATATTTGCAATCAAACTTTGATGCGCGCACTATGTTTTCAAGTACTCTGGTCCTAGCATGTACCCAATGACAAGGTGGCATATGATGTAAAACATGCCATCACTCCTTAGCATGGTCTCGGGCTTCATGAATTTGCTCACACGTGTTGTGATTAACACTTTGCCCACCATTTGAATCATTACAACAAGTATTGTTAAAGCTCAGGGCTATGGCTCTGTTTCATTTTTGCAAACCCTACCTGTGTGTTGTGCGTTAATTACCCGTATGTTCAGTATGGCTCCAGTGGTAAGGGTTGAACCAAACGACATCCAAACTCTGCTCTCATATGATAATGCTCGGGAAGATTTGGAAAGGAATGGTTGGCTGGCATAATGAGTTAACAGGCTCTCTGTATTTTTTTTATTTTTATGGTATCCGCTCAGACTTACCTCTTCTACCTCTGTCATCTAAACCCCCAATTGTTTTGAGTCGCTCTTGTTATAGTTTGGTCAACCCCGTAATTTCCTGCTAGAGACATGTTTTTGCGGGAGCTATTATGAGAAAATAGTTTTGAATTAGATCAAACCCTTGAAAACACAGAACCAAAATGAGCTCTTTTACCTTCATTACGGGCAGTTTCCCCAGAAATTGGATCGTTCCAGAGATACAGCTCGTCCTTTAGACGTCAAAATCTCATATTTTCTTTGTGGCTGAGGTGAGCGTTTTGGTCTACTTGCAAGTGTTGAAACATTTGTTACCTACTCAGGCCTTCTTGTGATCACCTACAACAACCCTGAACCTATCCCAAAAGCTACTAAATAGCCTCATGGGAAAGCTACGTATCCTACATGACTCTATTTACAAACTTGAGACTTGATTCAGTTATCCAAGGGAAAGAGAATCGTTTGAAAACTAGCATTTTATGATTTTTAAGAATGTAGAAGCAGCTACAACCATCGTTAACTCCAAATTTTTATGATGCGATTTGATTGTATTGTCAAAGGTAAGATCTTTTGAATGAATAGCATGTCTGTTTTTCATTCCTTAGTTAGACTATTTGGTTGTTAAGCAAAGCTTATTTTTTTAGTTCATTTTGATTATTAAATAGAATCATATTTTGTTTGTTATTATAACTAGCTACAGAATCGCAAGATTCTGTAGCTAGTTAAGAAAATTTGAATTGTTTGATTTGATGACAGAAAACATATCTGAGATCTTCTTATTTTCTTGTGTTTTTAGGATAATTAAGGAGCCCATGATTTCAAAGATGATATGAGACACTTTTTGAGATCTCCCAGCCTAATCAATTTTGTATTTTGAATAGTTAGAAATAGGTTGTTGTTGGTTTTTTGATATTTGGTGAATCAGGGTGGTTGCATCCCCCATATTTTTTGAAACAAATTTGATCTCAGGAACATAAACTGTTATGTTTTCTGAGACCTATATAAAATTATCATTTTGTAAACAATGTATCATCTTAGCCTGGGACAAGCGTATGGGCATTTTTATTGTAGACTTGAATGAAACTGAATACACATTACAACTTTAGCTTCTTTGTATGACGTTTTGATTCAGTTTATGTCTATGTTGATTAGATAATAGATGGTGATTTATTTTGTCGTCGTGATTTATTATCATTTGACACGATTCATTTTATATGATGCCCATATCTTATGTTTTAGATACAATATATACACAGTGATCATCTATTCAAATTAAATTAGGAGATTTACCTCTAATTTCTATTGAACACTTACATGCAAGTTTTTATAAGAAGAATTATCTCATTGTAACTGCTTGCAAATCAAAAGATTACTGTAACTATGTCCCTTTTATGTTCTATTATTATAATTCAATCTCTAGCATTGTTGTTTCGCATTTATTCGAAGCAATTTCAAAGATCTATTGCAGGTTTACTTCTCAGATGAAGGTGGTTGGAAATTCAATACTAAATAGACATTGGATGCAAATAACAGGTTATCCTATTATTTGATTTCATTAGCTTGCTAAATATAGAATTTTTCTATTTATAAAACATTTTCTACTATCTATTATTTTCTGTTCAATTAGGCAGTTTAATGTTTGATTTCATGAGTGTATATATCTAAAAAAAATACAAACTAAAAAATAAATAGTATTTTAGCTTTCTTTATTACTTTCAATGGAAGAATCATTAAACATTTGATTTTCTATGAGTTTAGATTAAAACTCATTATTTGTATATATTGTACATATGATAACTAGAACTATTTTACAAGTATTAGTTAGTTAAACTGTAGATATATATTAGATGTATATATATTTTTCAGCGATTGTTATTTATTAAGTTATTGTATTTCCTTTAGTTATTTTTTCGCTTTCTTTAGGACTTAGATCGGCCAACTGAGCCGCTAAACCCGTTGAAGTGAATTAATCCAAACGGCTTGGGTTAATTAGACAACCCCGAACCGGATTCACTCCTCCAGTTGACGAGTGGTCAATTTCGCCCGTCAACAGAGCTCTGCTCAACCAAAGGCCTCTTTTACAAAATATTGAAATGGCTCCTTTATACTCAGAGAAACTCTCCACCCACGACAGAGGGGTGGCTGGAACATTACATTCAATGCTTTTCATGTGCAAGATATTCTTGCAGACTGTGCACGCATTCCCTTGTCTAACAAGGGCTCAGATCATTATGGCTCTTGCAGAGAAAACCGTCCTGAGGGGTACCATGGGTTGACTGCTAGAGACCCTTCAGGCCTTCCATTTAAGGATTGAGTTGAGGTTTCACCCACCTTATTTATTCTCATTAAATTCTTTTATTGGGATCAAGACAGAGCCTGATGCCCATGAATGTTCCAGATGAACTCACAATCCTTTTTAGTCAAATCTGGCACCTCAAGGATACAAAACTATTCTCTCGTGGCCACTCAAGCATTTTGATCTTCTACGTGGCACCTTTCCATCACGCTATGTGACCGTAGGCTGTGGCCTTTGTGCTTAGCCAAATGGGATTTTGGGACTTCGCGTATCAGGAGTTCTCACTCCGTCTAATTCATAATGTTCCGATGCCTGAAACCACAAAACAATCTGTTTGGATCAATGGTTGGATCTGCCCTGAATCTGATGGCCACGATGGCTCCTTGAACACTTCAGTCGCCTATAGCTTGAAAAACACCTACTTTATTTATGGCCCTGCATTTCCATATGACCCCGAGTCATCACCATGGGCCCAACTCATAGGCGCGCCGCAATTTCACATCTCGTAAGCTCATGCGGTGCTTCCGGCTCAAACTTTCGAGTCATGAAATCATGATCCTCTCGGATCTGGTACCACAATTCATGTTGGAATGAGTGGCCCATATAATTTCATGACTTCACACTTTGGGAGTCTTGCATCCTGTTCCACCTCTGAAACCCGATTCACAAAATTCTGATCCTGCTGAACAACTTTAATCAACATGCCATGCGTCCCTTAATTCGGACGACCCAGATGAAGCCATCAACTCTTCGGGTATCAAGACTTTGGGTTATGGATGCAACTTTACAACAAGAGTCTTGAACCCGCAATTCGCGATCCTACTAAATAAATTCGAAAACTGGACCTGCTTCCCTTACTTTATGCAGGTCCATATTAGATTTCTCCAAGGGTTGGGGCCTGCAAAATTGAATATTTATATGACTAGTTGGGGATTAGGAAAACATACGGATTAATGAGAGAGGCCAAAGGAGTAATTTCTCAAGGATAGAAAAGGAAAATAGAAAATGACTCTTCCAGCTACAAAGGGGAAAAACAAGGACATGGCCATTTGAAAAAGATATATATGGGGCAAGGATATAGACTCAGGTGAATTGACACACGCCTACGAGCCTTGAGAACTTTATGTGATAACATTTGGCTCCATAGGGGATATCACACTCCATGCGAGCTTCCAATAATGAGTAGTTCCAGTGCCTTAGATGTTGGGTTATGGAGTCTATCAGTCATAAAAGATAAAAAATAAAAACAAAAATAACAAAATGAATGATATCTACAATCGTGGGATGCTGGTTGCAGCTTTAAGCAAAAAACATTTTTAGGAAGTGGCCATTTATAGGGAAACCAAAAAATTCATTACCCTCCAAGTTCTGCAACCTGTAAGTGTTGTTTGGGAATGCCTCAAAAATATTGAAAGGGTCGATCCATAAGGCCTCAAATTTTCTATGCTTGTCTTTGTCCTGCTTCAGTGCATCCCATTTAAGTAATATATCTCCCAACAAGAAATCCTCTTTTCTCACTTTTCTGTCAAAAGCCTGCTTGATCCTCTGTTGATGCTCATGTGCTTTGTCCAGGAGATGCTCTCTTTCCTTCTCCACTTCGACCAACTGTTGAATTCTTCTAATCATATCATCGGGCTCAATTTGGCGATCTTGAAAGAATTTCGCCATGGGTAAGGCCAGCTGAGAGGGAAAAACTGCTTCAGTTCCATATATAGGCTGGAACAAAGAGACACTGAGAGATATTTTGGTTTTCACTCTATCATCCCATAGAGAAAATTAGAGCTTTGATTCCCATGCTTTCTAGTTATCCTCTAAGAATTTCTTGATGATTTTGATGAGGCTTTTATTAGAGAATTCTTCCAGTCCACTGCCTTGGGGGTAGTATGGGGTAGAGTGAATTCAGTCAAAGCATTTTTTATTTGATCAAAGGAATTTCAAGACTCGACAATCCATTTGACTTCACTTCCTTTCCTCAACATGGATGTTATAAGATTTTGCAAGATACCAGATATATAAAATATGCAGAACAGAAACGAAATGCTAGAAATAACAGAATAGCAGTAAAATATCCAGCATAATCTTCACAATACACAGAAATGATTCACGAAATAGCAACAGAAATAGCACTTTGAATCAGATAGGAATGTTCACAGGCCTCTTTGAGGGGGAAACCTCCAATCGAGCAATTCTCTATTACAATAATCTCCAAGATAGGGTTCTCATACCCTCGACTCCTATTTATACTAAAAAGAAGCATCTAGAGGAAGATCCTTCTAGAAGCGGAAGCTTCTATTAGGTCTTCT
>JZKD02S1047855.1:492577-519800 GCA_000966675.3 Picea glauca | reverse complement strand
AGCAATCACATTCCAAAAGGACTCATCCCGCTAGAAAGGTTGTTTGATGGAAATGATGTGGCAGTAAAGGGGAGAGTTTCTGGTGATGATGCTGATACAGCTGATTGCAACATAGGCACACCTGAGGGGCCAAAGTTTGTCAAGCTATCAAGAAGTTTGACCGAAGGGCAGAGGATAGAATATATCAAGTTGTTGAATGAGTTTGCTGATGTGTTTGCATGGACCTACAAAGACCTCAAAACGTATGACACATCAGTCATCGAGCACAAGATCCCACTAAAAGAAGAGGATAAGCCATTCAAGTAGAAGCTGAGACAGATAAATCCCATGTTGCTACCCATCATGGAGAAGGAGGTAAAGAAGCTGTTGGATGCCCAGATCATTGTCCCCTTGAGATATTCTGAATGGGTGGCCAATTTGGTCTCGGTGAGAAAGAAAAGTGGAGAAATCAGACTCTGTGTCAATTTCAGGAACCTGAACAGAAGTTTGAGGAAGGACAATTATCCCCTGCCCAACATGGAACACATTTTACAGAGGGTCACTGGCGCATCCAGGATATCCATGATTGATGGTTTCTCTGGCTACAATCAAATATCAGTCATGCCTGAGGACAGAGAAAAGACAACTTTCACCACTCCTTGGGGCACATTCATGTATTCCAAGATGCCATTTGGGTTAATGAACGCAGGAGAAACGTTTCAGCGAGCCATGGACATAGCCTTCATCGGGGAGAAAGATAAATTTGTGGTGATTTACCTAGATGACATCACAGTCTTCTCTAAGACTGATAAAGAGCACTGCTGCCACTTAAAAAAGGTTTTCTTGAAGTGTCAGAGGTATGGCCTTTCCCTGAACCCCAAGAAATCATTATTTGTTATGCAAGAAGGGAAGCTGTTAGGCCATATAGTATCAACAAAGGGAGTAAGAATTGATCCTGACAGAGTAGAAGCAATTCAGGCCCTGTCACTTCCCAGATCTAAGAAAGAGGTTCAGGCGTTTTTGGGAAGGATTAATTTTCTGAGAAGGTTTGTTTCAAATTTTGCTGAGTCGGTGAAACACATCACAACCATGCTCAGGAAGGGGCATGAAGTAAAATGAACTTCTGAATCTAGAGAGTCTTTTGTCCAAATAAAGAAGGCGTTGACTGAAGCACATGTGTTAGTCAGTCCCGATTATTCCAAAGACTTTCTGATATTTTCTTTTGCTTCCTGTGATACAGTAGCTGCAGTTCTGTTGCAGAAAAATGGCCAAGGGCCGGAGCAGCCTATTGCCTTCTTTAGCAAGGTGCTGAGAGATGCAGAGCTCCGGTACGAGATCATGGAGAAGCAGGCGTACGCCTTGATGAAAGCTCTCAAAGCTTTCAGAGTTTATGTCTTGCATTCAAAGATCATTGCATATGTCCCTTCAGCTTCTGTGAAGGACATTCTTATACAGCCTGACATAGACGGGAGGAGAGGTAAATGGATCGCTAAGATCCTAGAATTTGATCTGGAGATTAAGCCCACCAAGCTGATAAAGGGGCAAGGTTTAGCCAAGTTACTGGCTGAATCAAACTGCAGAGCCTTGGGAATCAATTTCATCAACGAGCAAGTTGAGTCATCCAACAGGGGTTCCCAAAGTGTTGTACCACTAGCAGAATGCATCTGGTATAAGGAGATCTTATATTTTCTGCAAAAATTGAAGCCCCCTGATGGATTGGGGAAAAGTAAAGCCAGAGCCTTAAAGCTTAAAGCGGTCAGGTATTGCCTCATTGACCAAACCTTATATTGGAAAGACCCCTAGGGGGTATTACTGAGATGTCTGGACCCACAACAAGCCCAGAAGGTTATATTCAATTTCCATAGTGGTCTTTGTGGAGGTCATCATTTTTGGAAGACCACAGCTCACAAGATCCTATGAGCTGGGTATTACTGGCCCACCGTATTTCCTGATGTCTGCAGGGAAATTAGAGCTTGCATCAAATGCCAGAAATTCTCAGGGAAGCAACAGCTCAAGTCCCTGCCTTTGAAGCCTGTAGTTGTCTCTACACCCTTTGAGCAGTGGGGATTGGACTTCATCGGGGAAATTCATCCTCCCTCAAGTGGCCAACACAGATGGATTCTGACAGCAACTGACTACTTCACTAAATGGATAGAAGTTGTCCCTACCAGAAGCACTTCTCACAAAGTGATCATCAACTTCCTGGAAGACATCATAGCTAGATTTGGCCGCCCTAGCAAAATTGTCACTGACAATGCTTCCCCATTCCGGTCTGAGCCTCTGGTGAAGTTTTGTGAACAATTTGAGATTTCACTGATTCACTCCACTCCCTACTATCCTCAGGGAAACGGACTGGCAGAGTCCTCCAATAAAAGCCTAATCAAGCTTATCAAAAAGCTACTGGAGGATAATAAAAGGGCCTGGGACTCAAAGCTCAAATTTTCTCTTTGGGCTGATCGAGTAACAACAAAGAAATCACTGGGCATCTCACCTATCCAAATGGTTTATGGAATAGAGGTCGTGTTCCCCACTCAGCTTGCCTTGCCTGTAGCCAATCTCCTCCAGGATTATGAAGGAGAACCTAACCATATGCTCAGGAGAATTCATCAGATGGTGGAAGTGCAGCAGATCAGAGAACAGTTCTTGGACAGAGCTTACAATCATCAACAAAGGATCAAGCAGGTTTTTGACAGGAAGAGCAAAAAGAAGGAGTTTGAGTAGGGTGATATAGTGCTCAAATGGGATGCACCCAGAGAGGAGAAGGGAAAACAAAGTAAATTTGATGCCCTCTAGTTCGGGCCTTTCAATATCCTTGAAGTATTTTCGAACAACACCTACAGGTTGCAGGATCTGGAAGGCAATGAAGCTTTCAACGGCCCAGTAAATGGGCATTTCTTAAAAAAATGTTTTCTATGAGCCGCAGTCGGCTCTTTTTGTTTTGTTTTGTAAATATTGTTTCTATTTTTTGTTTTTTCGGACTAATAAATGACTCCATAGCCCAACAACTAACGCACTAAGTCTACAAAACAGTTCTTAGAGCATCATAGGGATGACTCTATCCCCCATGGAGCCAAATGTTAGCGATATTTCTTGTAAAGGGGGGCTAGAATGCAAAAGAATGGGTTAAAACCCACTTGTCCAAAGTTTCAGATGATAATGTGCCCAGGGTAAGTCACGAGCAGGTCCGGGCGGTCCAGATTTGCGCGCCCAGATCGACGACGCATATTGGATTACGGACCCCCCTTGCCTTTCTACCTTTAAGCGGGGGGGGTCCGGAATCGGGGGCGCACCTCTCCGACGGTCCATATTTGCGCGCCCGGATCGACGATGCATATTGGATTCTAGACCCCCCTTGCCTTTCTACCTTTAAGCGTCGGGGGGGGGTCCGAAATCGGGGGCGCACCTCTCCGACGGCTTAGATTAGCGTGCCCGGATCAACGACGATGAAAACAATTCTGGACCCCCCCCCGCCTTTCTACCTTTAAGCGTCGGGGGGGGGTCTGGAATTGGGGATGCAGTTTTCTGACGGCCATGATCGAGGAGCCCGGATCAATGGCTCAGGCGCGGCCCCGACCTTCTCAGCTGCCTTGTCTTTAACTCGTATGGGCCCTTTTTCCGTCATGACATCTCCCCGTCCGCCTTTCCCTTGCCGCCATGTGTCACCGTTCACCCCTCTCTCACGCTTCCATATGGCCTTTTCCTCATCTCATCATCCATTTACCACCTGCCACGTATCCCTTTTCCTCCATGTCAGCCTCTCACTATGATAAGACTGCCACGTCTATTCTCCCGCCGCCTCTGATCGCCTCTCATCGTTCTTGATCCGTCCTTGCAGTTGTGGCCCTGTCATTCCGTAGCCTTACCCCACTTCCCGTGTTGGCCTACATACCCATCCTTCAAGATATTCGGTTTTTCCAGGTGGAAGCACGAGGAGTTTTTCATGTCCCAGAATGCTGAGTTGGCCAGGTCGTCTTCAATCCCAAGAAGCAGTTATTGAAGCGGTTGGTGGTGGTTAGACATCGTCTCTGCCATAATGGGAAGTCCTGCATTGAATTAAAGGCATGTCAATTCGCCGAATAAACCGTCAGGAGATCGATCGCGTCTACCATAAGTTGCAAGACCGTTTAAAGACTACACCTCCGTGCTGTTAGAAGCCATGCAGACGCAAAGCTTTCAATGCTACGTCTCGATCTTGTTGCTGTTGTTAGTTTGAGTATATGAAGGCATTTTTTCCATTTTTGTATCTATCGATGGTAGAGATAAGCTCCCGACTGTAAAGTTTTCATGATCATTCTAGATTCCTGGTTATGTATCTGTGCTTGAGACTTCTTGGTTTATGACAAACAGTTTCCCCTTTTTTCATCTCTATTTTCGTCTTATGCTGGAGAGTTCATGATCGAATGATTCGCTTGAATTAATACAGTTATGTTATGGTAAAGGATTTATTGTTGCATTGTTGTTTCTCTGGTTTCCCGCGTTTGGAAATAAGAAGATCTTGTTTTCAGATGCCTTCTCTCATTGACTTTTAGAAGCTTGATGCCTATAGCAGGTCCTTGCACCCTTCTCTTGAAGTCTTCCGTCTACTCACTCTTATTACAACTCACTGTTTGAAGTTTATCAAGACCTCACTCGTTTGTGCATGCCTGGCCTAGTTTCTGAGTTGAAACGACTGTTCCGAGTTTGCTTCCATTTGATCACCCCTTTCAAACAAATCGTGACATTAAACTGATGGGCGTCAGGCTCTGCTCCTGCAAGCAATCCAGGAGTGACTTTTGACGCCAACACGTACCGATTCACCCTTACAAGTGTGAGACAATGTCCTACACAGCAATGGAAACAAATGCTATCACTCCTTCTTGGAATTCTTCAATTCCCACTATGGTTCTTACCATAGGAGAGTTTCCACCTCCTAACCCACCATCACCGGCCCGAGCCACCATGGTATTGAACACCTCTAGCTTGCACAGTGGTCCGATCCCATCTATGGGGCGGTCATAACCCCTTTCACACCAAGTGCAACAAGCCCTCCGTTCTCATACGGGATGCCTAGCACAGGTACAAGTCCTGTACTTTCCTACTCCACTTCACAGATTTTAGGTCTGGGGGCAGGGAGCTCTAACGCTCCTCTGCAAGGCGACATGGGGGGCACTTCAGCTCCTTTTAATGCTTTCCCTTACGGGGGAGGTCATATACCTCCTTCGTCCCCTTCGCTCAGGGGAACGCATCAACAATCCACCGAGCCAGCTACACACCATAGTTTATTTGGAGCAGGGAGTCAAGGAACACCTTCGCATAATATGATGGTAAGTTCGACACCATTTTATTTGTTCGGTGGGGTTGGTAACAACACCTTCTCATCATCTTCTTTCCTGACTGGGAGCAATCCCGGTTTTGGAAAACCTATTCATATGCAGGGTACTATTCCTGCACAGGGGGAAAACCCAGGAACTTCTTCCACATCAGGGCCTTGGAATTCTTGTCAGGGATCCATTCCCCCGTCAAGAATGCCGATCTGGGGCAATTCTTTTCACAATCAATGGAACCCTGGACAAGGTACTATGCCTATCCCCACGAGATCGACATGGGGAAACCCTTCCCAAAGTCCTTCGAATGTAATGCACGCCCAACCATCTACATCCTGTTTTGGGAATCATCCGATGATGTTTCCTCACACATAGAATCTGTACCCTGGTCATGGCCATGGTTTTTACCAGAACCTAGGCCATCAGCCAAACTTTCCGGCAACCTAGTGCAAGTCAAACTCTAGGTCCCTTTTTCCCAAGTTATCATCAACAACCCAAACTACCTTTCCTGGCAACCTTGCATTTTCCAGACTTAACAAGGTTGTTGAATGAACCTATCTGTCATGATCCGCATTGGCTCCCTATGATGACGAAGTTTCCTTCAGACATACCAAAGTTTGAAGCCAAGCCTAACGAAGATCAAGGAGATCATGTGACTACCTTCCATCTTTGGTGCTCATCTAACTCGTTGAAAGACGACTTCGTACAGTTGCGATTGTTTCAACATACTCTCACTAGGAGTGTCGCGAAATGGTACATTGAGGTTGACTGCTCAAGATACTCTTCCTTCGGTGAATTGGAAATGGATTTCCTAAACCATTTCCAATTACCTGTGAGATACGATGCTGGCACAGAATTGTTGGACAATTTTTCACAGACAAAAGCGGACCATATCTCTGATCACATCTGAGAATGGAGACACCGAATGAGTTTAATTAAGGTGTCAGTCCCACTCAAACCCAGCAGCCTGAAGGAAAGAAAAAACAATGAAAGAAGGGTAAGAGGGATAAGAATCCACTAATAATGCCGGCGGGGGAAACACTGAGAAACAAAAGGCGAGGTATCCGTGTAACCTATGCGCGGAAGACCACCCAACCCACCAATGTCCTTGGCTTGCAGAGGCCAAAATTTTTGTGACACAACAACAATCTGCTGTGTTAACCAATCCATTTCAGCATGGGCAAAACCTAACCCAAGCCTCTACAAGTGCAGAAGGGGTCAGTAAAGGACCCTCTCCATCTTTGAACAATCCCGCATCCATGAATGTGTATATGATGAAGGGTGATGCTTTTATATCAACTAGAGCACATGATTATAGTAAATCAAGCACTTCTGAGAAGGGAAAAGAAGTCGAACTCCCATCTCTTCCTCTACAAATTGAGAAGACTTTGGGTGAAACGATGACATGCATCACAAAAGGCGCGTTCAAAAAATATTCTCACAACCCAAATGCAAGGGCCACCCAGAACTATTCTGTGGTGGAGGATTTGTCTCAAACCCCTTGTGCGATGTCCGCTTTGGAGGTCCTCCAAAGCTACCCTTCCCAGAGGAAATCTTTGTTAAGCGCTTTAGGATCTACCGAGACTTGTAATCCGGGTACCATCATGCTTGATACAACTGACTTAAAACCTCATCTACCTTACCATGTAGCATTTCAGATAGTAGTGGCTCACCTCACGAAAACTTTTACTCGAAATATTTTCTGCACGGTGGTTGATGAGGGTGCCTCGACATGCGTTATGTCGTTGTCATGTTGGAAGGCCATTGGCTAGCCCGTTTTGTCTCTGTCACCTACTCTTCTCACTGCTTTCGGAGGTCGTTTGTTCCGACCACATGGTATCATTCAATCTTTCCATGTGCAGTTAGGAGGGAAGACCGTGTGTGTCGAGGTAGAAGTAGTTGACATGTCCGTCGACTACACTCTCTTGTTAGGAAGGAGTTGGACTTATACCATGCAAGTAGTGGTTGCTACAGTTTTCTGGGTCTTGTTGTTTGTACATGAAGACCGGTTTGTGACCATTGATCAATTGTCTTTCTCCATAGCTGACCCTTCATTGGGGGTGTCCGCGATCCCGATGATTGATAATCCTCAACTAGGCATAGTCAACATAGGGGTTGGTTTGTGCCCATATTTGATGGGTACCTTCGATTACCCGCCCCCTCAAGGTGATGTCAAGTTCATATCCGACCACCATAAGGTTGAGATTTTCCAAGTTTTGTCGTTTCATACAAATTACTTCAACGGTCTGTGGATACTTCCTTCCCCATCGACCACGATGGATGGAACAGGGCACCCGGGCATGTCCATGCCCTTGTTCGCAGCTGAAGTAGTGTACTCTTTAGTCCAGCAAGCTTCAGCCAACACTGATCCAACTCCTGCACAAGAGTTAGATCCACTTCTAGAGCCTATTTGGGCTCAAGGTTCTCTCACTGACACCGATTCGTTAGACTTAGTCTTGCCCTATGACGAAGCAGTAATTGAAGCAATGACTAGTCCGGAGAAACCCTAGGATGATCTTCATCACAGATCATACTTCCTTCCAGAGTTAAGCAGAATCAAAGCTAGAGAATTCACCTTGACTATGATTGGAGATAGGTATTTTCCTATTAATCCCTTATCTACACACGAGGTCTATGCTGAGGGTAATATGGCAACCATTTCTGAAACCATACCGATCAATATCTATAGAACCCTTGGCACCGTGGAGAATGTTTTCGTCGGAGCTGACTGCTCCCCCGGAGAGATTCAAATCTACACAGATCTATTTAAAGAATTATGCCACATTTATGCCTGGTCTTACGAGGAAATGCTAGACATCGATCCAAAAATAGTCGAACATGAAATCACAACTTATCCAGATGCCAAGCCTGTTTGGCAGAAGCTTCATCCAGTTAATCCCAAGAAAGAAGCAACCATTAAAGTTGAAGTTGAGAAACTTCTAAAAGCCTGTTTTATCTATCCCATCCATTTGACCCAATGGGTGTCAAATCCTGTGCTGGTCAATAAAAAACAAGGCACGATTCGTGTATGTACAGACTTCCGTGATTTGAACAAGGCCTATCCAAAAGATAATTTTCCCACACCATTCATCGACCAGATTATTGATGAATGTGCGGGTTTTGAGGCATTCTCTTTCATGGACAATTTTTTGGGATATAATCAAATACAAATCAAACCCGAAGACCAGCACAAAATGACATTCATTTTTCCATGGGGTACATTCGCATATCGTAATATGCCCTTTGGTCTCAAAAATGCTGGAGTGACCTTTTAGTGGGCCATGTATTTTTCTTTCCATGACCTCAAGCATATATTTGAGGCCTATTTAGATGATTTAGCATCTTTATCTCACAAGAGAACGAATCATCCCACACACCTCCGACTTATCTTTGAGTGTTGTTGCTGCTTTCGGGTTTGCTTGAATCCAAGACAGTGCATTTTTTGCATAAGATCAGGATGTTTGTTAGGTTTCATAGTGTTAACAATAGGGATCATGGATGATCCTCTCAAGGTTGAGGCAATAATTCAATTACCTCCTCCACGCACAATCCTTCAACTTCAAAGTCTATAGGGCAAGGAGAATTTTTTAAGATGTTTCGTCACCAACTATGCCGAGATCACAAAGGGATTTATTCACTTACTGAAGAAAGACGTTCCTTTTCATTGGGATGATGCCACTCAATGCTCTTTCGACACGTTAAAACATGCCCTCACGACTGCCCCTCTGCTATGGCCACCTAACTATAACAAAGATTTCTTATTACCTGGATACAACAGAGTCAACCATCGGCATGGTCTTAGTTCAGGGAGATGATTTCTTCTTAGAATATGTGATTTATTACCTGATCTAAGGCCTCATAGGACTGGAACTCAATTATTCTCATATCAAAAAACTTGCGTTGGCAGCATTCGATGCTATTCAACGGTTTCGTCATTATGTTCTATTTCGCAAGACCATCGGCTATCGTGAATCCATTCTAGTACATATTGACACGACGGGTAATAGGATGAAAGATCAGTAGATGGATAGTCTTCCTCCAGGAGTTTGACTTAGATTTTGTTTCAGCGAAATCCAAAAAGTCACTGGTCTTCGCAGAACTTATTTTGGAACTTTCGGTTGAGTCAGGTGATGTTGTGCCTGAAGAGTCACCTATCAGAGGAGATATGTTTTTGATCACATATTTAGATCCCTGGTACATATATATACTTATCTATCTCTAGACTTTGAAGTACCCCACCTCTGCTTCTCGTGAAGAGCATCGACGTATATTCCATCAGGCTAAGAATT
Source organism: Picea glauca (assembly GCA_000966675.3). Taxonomy (NCBI): domain Eukaryota; kingdom Viridiplantae; phylum Streptophyta; class Pinopsida; order Pinales; family Pinaceae; genus Picea; species Picea glauca. Next base: position 510,229 of record JZKD02S1047855.1, on the reverse strand, counting down.
ATCTCATACTCGATGATACGTTGTATCGAAGAGGTGTAGACTGCACCCTGCACCGATGTCTCACTCACGAAGAAGCAGTTATCGTGCTTAACTATTTCCATACTGGAGCATGTGGTGGTCATTTGTTTGGGTTGGAAACAACCCAAAAGAGTTTATGAGCAGGTTACTTCTAGCCAACACTAGTCAAAGATTGTATCGAATCGGTCAAGAAGTTCCACCCATGTCAGATCTTCTCTCAGAAGATGAGGGCACATCCTGCTCCCATGTTTCCTGTCATCACAGTTGGTCCCTTCACCAAGTGGGGGATTGATTACACTACATGCAACCCTCCTTCAGAAGGGGGGCACTGTTATATCATCATAGCCATAGACTACTTCACGAAGTGGGTCGAAGCTATGCCAACATTTAAAGATGATGGAGAGACTGCAACTTTCTTTTTATTCAACCAGATAATAGCATGGTTCAGCGTCCCGAGAGAGATTGTCACTAACCATGGTAGTCACTTTCAGAACCAGATGATGGCTGAGTTAACATCAAATCTTGGGTTACAGCAAGAACATTCGTCACCCTACTACCCCCAAGCAAATGGTCAGGTGGAAGCTGTAAATAAATTCTTAAGACCATCCTACAACGAACAATCAACTCAGCCAAGTCAAATTCGCATTTGATGTTATACTCAGCATTATGGGGTTACCGAACGTCTGTTAAGACTGCAACTAGTTTCTCACCTTTTCAACTTGTTCATGGGCTGCAAGCAGTCTTGCCTATCGAATGTAAGATCCCATCCCTAAAGTTGGCAGTACAATTATTTCCAGATACTTCTCCACTTGAAGAATGGTTATTATACCTTGAGCGGCTCAATGAGCAGCATCGTGATGCAGCCCTGGAAAATGAGTCTCACAAACATAAATTCAAGTGTCAATATGATCGGTTCATTTGTCCTCGGATTTTCTTTGAAAGCGACCTTGTCCTGGTCTATGACCAAGATAAGGACCCCCTGGGGGCAGGAAAATTCAAACCCACGTGGTTCAGACATTTCATCATAAAAGAGGTTCTAAAAAAGGGTGCTTATTGTATGGTTGACTTTGAAGGGAATGCTTTGGCAGAGCCTAGAAATGGGCTCTACCTCAAGAAGTATTACGCATAGGCAGGTTACCATGGGTAACGTTTTGTAACATATGTATAGTCTTTGTACTATTACTTTCTAGTTTCTTTTAGTATCATGGATGCGTCTTTTTTGATGTTATATTTTGTCACTGTGACAGAGGTCAAGTGAATCTGAGGTGTTCATTGGGTATGCAGACGGTGCTAGCCAGCACACTTAGAGGCTTGCCTCCGCAGCTTGGGTAATTTTTACATCTCGGGGCCATTTATTATCTTCCGGAGGTATATGCTTAGGTGACACCACAAACAATGTCGTTGAGTACAGTGAATTTATTGAGTTTCTTCGTGATGCCCTATCATTGGGTATCTCTCATCTCCAGGTCTATTTAGATGCTCAGCTGGTTGTGTCGCAGTTAAATAGAGTCTACATGGTGCATGATCTGACTTTACACCGACGATTCCTTAGGGTACGTCTCTTAGAATGAGGCTTTGATTATATTACATATTTTGATGTTCCTAGGAGATTAAACCAAACTACAGATACTCTAGCTAATCAAATTTTAGATTGGCATCTCACACACATATGAAAGCATATACACATAAACATGTAAATAAATTTTTAAAGGAAAAACATGATCCATAAGACACAAAAGACATAAAAATCCATATATAATATCATAGTCACCAGAGTACAGAGGTGGACACAAGAGCCTCAAAAGTATGAAAAATAATGAGTCACAGGGATTATGCCCTCAAAAGACATATACAAGTAGTGCTCTCGGCACGTGAAAAGTCTAACTAAGGTCAGGGCCTGTGGGCCCTGTTTTACTAATCAACAATGTTTTCCAAACACCGAAACAATCAGACCCACATCCATGGTTCCCCCACTACATGAGGCTGCATAGATGGTGGTAGATCCTCAATCTCTACCATAGGGACTATGCGGGTGAGCGAGGTAAAGTTTCGCTCAACTCATTTCAACACCCTCTTAGCCTCCCCGGTTGGAAGCTCTCCTGCTACTGTTGGTTCCCCTGCGGCGGTAGGTGCGGCCCCTGGACGAGGACGATGCCTGTCCCTCGCATAGTCCATTGGTTGCACTAGTCCCACATCTGCACATAACAGACAAATATCCGTCAAATACTCTGGTATAAAAAAAAATGATATATAAAAAAAAAACAATATAAAAATTACATATGTTTCACAAAAAAACAAAAAAAACAAAACAATGATGTAAACTTACCCATCTCTCCTCGCTCCTCACCAGAAGGTCCTAGTATCTCAGGATCTCTTGAGAAAGCAGTCCCAGCATAAGGATAATCCTCTATGACTGGGATCTATCGTGACAACCAAGCAAATAAATCATCGTCAAATGACTCATTGGTCCTTCCACCACCCTGTCGTGGCAGTAACACTGCCCATCTACAAACTGCAGGAAGAGAGGCCTGATGTCCTCGTACCACTACTCGAGGACTGAATCTTGGAACTCTTTCAAAGAAGAAAGAGCATAGAATGGTCCCAAACCCGAAGTTCCTCTGCGTCCATGACTAGAAATCTGTCAGCTGCCTCTTCATGCAATCTAGCAGTGCAGTGCTCCAGTCAAATATTTGTGCATTTAAGCACTGGACTGCACAGTTTATTTGTGTACGGGATGCCTGATGTGTATCTGCAGAACCAATCATCTGCCCAATAAGAAACACAATCGCATGCAACGATAAGTTAATAATCTTTCTTATGGAAACTTGTGAGCTTGATCGGTTTGTACCAGCCTCACAATAAAGTCCTATCAATTCCGATATATTATGAGGCCTTGAAGGAAATGTTCGAAAGTTGACTGGTTCCCCTCTCCTGGAGAGGCCAGTCAGAAAATATATGTCCTCTGTCGTGGGCACCAATGACTGCCCCTCTAACATAAAGGCCTCTGCATCAAGATTCCAATAATCAAACAAGGAATTTAGTAGCCTAGGTTGTGCCCGCATAAAAGGACATAAGAAGAACTTGAGCAGCCCACATTGCATTAAGGCAGCCACAGTGTTGGGGTCTTCCCCGACCAACTCACTAACATCCTCATGCTCCCTTTCCCTGCAGTGAACATACATCCTGCAAAACACCAAGTTTAGGAGGGTTACCCCTTGTTTTTTAAATTTTTTCATTCAATAAGGGGGTCCACGCGAGCTGTAATGATGACAGTCACATGTACATGCGTGCATTGTTTACTCTTCTAGAATGTACATGCGGATTGTCATAAGACAACCCGCGTGGACCTAGTGTCGACCTTTTAAAGGTCGACGGCCCCCCAAAACTTGAAACCCAAAGAATAAATAAAGATTTAAATTACAAGAGGAGAGAGTTTATACTTACTTGCTCTAGACAGATGGTCGTTTCATCCACTGTGGCTCCCAGAATCACTACTTTTATCAAAGGGGTTTTTTTGCTCCAAAGTCAATTTCCAAATCACCAATGGTGATAATGAGCTGCTAGCTTCTATTTCTAGACTTTTTGGCCTCTTTTTGTCACTTTTTTGGCCCCCCTTATCATTTTCTTTAAACCAAAAACCATTTAGAGTGATTCAGGAGTTGCATTGGAAGGGTATGATCGGGTATTAGGACATTTTTTTTGGAGTTTTGGGTAACTTTTGACAGTCCATGGAAAAATCTCATATGATCAACTTGAGCATGTAGGTTAGGTTTCCACCCTGACTTTTGTATCTCATTATCTTTATCCCTTTGCCATAGGATCGATTCTATCAGGTTGTGACATGGAACCATCATTGCTACTTTAGAAGTGTCGCGAGTTGGTGGTAGAGCTTACTGGAACATGGATTCCCTAGGTAGATCCTAGTTGCATTATGGTGTCCATGCTGTCTCTAATCACTGTAGGCTCGGGAGTACTTGTTGTTTTTCTTGATTACGAGTTTGAGCCTCATTTGCATGATTCCTTTTGACCTCACCCTCGAGACTCCCAAAAGACATAACGAGTGTTCTTTTAATCCCTTTTCAGACCCTCTAAACATGAAAATATTGCCGAGCAATCTTGTGGCCTTTCACGCTCGTTAAACTGAAATTTGAAAGTCACGTCTGTCCGACGGTAGTTTACCCCTTTTTCGGTCTGGACGGTCAACTGTACGAACAAAGGTATACTCTAAGGAACTTCAGTTCTCTAGAATATTACTCTTAGGTATCATTTTAACCCTTTTTTCTGGCCCGAGGGACTAAATTTATGAAAAAGAAACCCCCACGGAGTCCATAGTTAATCTCTTTTCAGACTCCCTAAAATTGAAAATATCGCAAAGTGACCTTATTCTTTCACACTCGTTAAAATGGTCCAGAAGAACATTTGTGATGGAGTCCATAGTTAAGTTTTTTTCAGACTCCTTAAAAATGAAAAAATGGCCGAGTGATCTTGTCTTTATCACACTCATTAAAATGGTTTTGAATAGACATCTTGTCGGTGCTAGTTTACCCATTTTTCAAACTGACTAGACTAGCTTCGAAAAAGGTACCCCAGTGGAGTATCCTTTTATGTTTTTTCAGACTCTCTAAATATGAAAAACCGTGGAGCTTACCTTCTTTGGGCTCATTAAACTCACATCGAAGGATGTTACCATTGTGTGTTTTATTAATTGCATTTTCTTACCCACGTCTTTGGTCTAATGTTGGCTCCATGTCACTCTCAACTGAACCATATAAAGCATGCCTTATACGCAAGCCCTGTAGCACTTTGCCTCTGCGTCTTGAAACCCTTGGTCCCTGGAGGATTTTTCCTGAGTGTCTTTACTCTAAACATCAGTCTTTTCCCCGTGCCTTGAACTTGTATGTTTGCAACACTCATTCCTCGATTGTAATGTAACATTCTTTTATTCTTTTTCCAAAATTATTGAAAAAGACAAAAAAATTCAAATATACCCCAAAAAGAGGAAGGGAAAAGTATTTTCTTTATTGGCAGCATAATGAGTCGCCCTTGGATAAAGCACATATGTTCGTTTGTTCGTCAAACTCTGGGATTTAATACGACCTTAGGAAGCTGTTCTCCTTACATAGAGCTATGCCCTCCATTTGGTTATTCTTCCAAACATATGGAGAGTTTGCATTGCCTTCTGCCTCGTAAACTTATGTTAATGCCATGTTGCATGAGTCTCATCATATGTCATGTTGTTGTCCAAGGGAAGTTCTTACCAAGCCTGAGTCGGCCTCTTTGTAGTTTGTCTCTTGCCCTCATACCTGACCATCCTGAACATCCAATCAAGTCTTTGTTCAAAATCAATGAAGCCTTCAGTCTGATCATCAAGATTCTCTAGTCCATGACCGACGAGCCGTCAAAGACCTCTGGGTAGTGAAGTCGTACACTCATATTACACTCCTACCTGAGTTTTGAAGATTTTGAATTTGTTTCTCAAGCTCTAAAGACCTCATCTCCAGCCATCAGGCCTTAGCAACTTCTAAGAAGATGGATACTCTACATGTATATCTTTTTGATTTCGATATGTAGCTCCGCTGTGTATTGTTCGCGTCTACACTTTATATGACATGGATCTACAGTGTATTTGATGGGTAGCCATGATTTTATCTTATCCCAAGCATGGGTATGCCCACCTCGATGAGACAATTGTTATTTTTGCAGATAACACCTCCTAATTTCTGGTCCCTAGTCCCAAAACATCCTGCGTGTACCTACAAAATCATGAAAAAAGGAAAGTTGTTGATGGAACACATAGATTTGGGTGAGTTAACTAAACCTTTCAGCCATGCATGGATGAGGGTTCGATCAAATACCTAACTTCTTCTAGCCTATAAAAGAAGGGTTAGGGGTCCCATTTGGAAGAGGAGAATCATAGTAAAGAAACTATACTTGATTGTGCATTCCCTTTGTCCCAATGTGCCGAACATTAACAATATTCACCAATGTGCCAAACAAGTGAGCCCAAGGACCAAATATTGGGAGGTGACATCTGCAAAAATAACAATTGTCTCACCGAGGTGGGCATACCCATGCTTGAGATAAGATAAAATCATGGATACCAATCAAATACACTATAGAACCATGTCATATAACTATACAAAGTGTAGCCGTGAACAATACAGAATGAATCTACATCTCGAAATCAAAAAGATATACGTGTAGAGTATCCATCTTCTTAAAAGCTACTAAGGCCTGATGGCTGGAGATGAGGTCTTCAAATTTCAAGCAACAACTTCAAAATCTTCAAAACTCGGGTAGGCGTGGAATATGAGTGTACGAATTCACTACCTAGAGGTCTTCGATGGCTCGTCGGTCATGGAATAGAGAATCTTGATGATTAGACTGAAGGCTTCAGTGATTTCGAACAAAGACTTGATTGGACATTCAGGATGGTCGAGTATGAGGGAAAGAGACAAACTGCAGAGGGGTCAACTCAGGCTTGGTAAAAACTTCCCTTGGAAAACAACACGACAAATGATGAGACTCAGGCAACATGGCATTAACATACGTTTATGAAGCAGGAGGCAACACAAACTCTCCATATGTTTGGAAGAATAACCAAATGGAGGAGGACACAGCTCTATGTAGTGACAACATCTTCCTAAGGTCGTATTAAATCCCAGATTTTGAAAAACAAATGGATAGATGTGCTTTATCTAAGGGCGACTCATTATGCTTCCATTAAAGAAAATACTTTTCCCTTCCTCTTTTTGAGGTAAATTTGATTTTTTTGTCTTTTTCAATAATTTTGCAAAAAGAATAAAAGAATGTTACGTTACAATGGAGGAATGAGTGTTTCAAACATACAAGTTCAAGGCACAGGGACAAGACTGATGTTCAGAGTAAGGAAACTAAGGAAAAATCCTCTAGGGGCCAAAGATGTCAAGACGCAGAGGCAAAGTGCTACAAGGCTTGCATATAATGCATGTTTTAGATGGTTCAGTTGAGAGCAACACGGAGCCGGCATTGGGCCAAAGATGCGGGTATGCAAATGTGATTAATAAAACACACAATGGTAACGTTCTTCTATGTGAGTTTAACGAGCCCAGAGAAGTTAAGCTCGTCGATTTTTCATATTTAGAGAGTTTGAAAAAATGTAAAAGGAGACTCCACTTGGGTACCTTTTTCGAAGGTAGTCTAGTCGGTTTGAAAAAGGGGTAAACTAGCACCGGCAAGATGTCTATTCAAAACCATTTTAACGAGTTTGATAAAGCAAGATCACTCGGCCATTTTTTCATTTTTAAGGAGTCCTTAAAAATCTTAACTATGGACTCTTCCAGGAATGTTCTTCTGGACCATTTTAACGAGTGTGAAAGAATAAGGTCACTCGACTATCCTTTCAATTTTGGGGAGTCTGAAAAAAGATTAACTATGGACTCTGTGGGGGTTCCTTTTTCGTAAATTTAGTCCCTCAGGCCCGAAAAAGGGTTAAAATGATACCTGAGAGTACTCTTCTAGAGATATGAAGTTCCTTAGAGTATACCTTTGTTCGTATAGTTAACCGTCTGGATCGAAAAAGGGGTAAACTACCACCGGACAGACATGACTTTCAAATTTCAGTTTAACGAGCGTGAAAGGCCACAAGATCGCTCGACAATATTTTCATGTTTAGAGGGTCTGAAAAGGGCTTAAAATAAGACCCGTTATGTCTTTTGGGAGCCCCGAGGGTGAGGTCAAAATGAATCATGCAAATGAGGCTCAAACTCTTAATCAGCAAAAACAACAAGGACTCCCGAGTCTATAGTGATTAGAGACAGCATGGACACCATAATGCAACCAGGATCTACCTAGGGAATCCATGTTCCGGTAATCTCTACCACCAACTCGCGACACTTCTAAAGCAACAATGATGGTTCTATGTCGCAACCTGATGGGATCGATCCTATGGAAAAGGGATAAAGACAATGAGATACACAACTCAAGGTGGAAACCTAACCTACATGCTCAAGTTGATCATCTGATATTTTTCCATGGACCGTCAAAAGTTACCCAAAACTCCAAAAAAAAAGTCCTGATACCCAATCATACCCTTCCAATGCAACTCCTGAATCACTCTAAATGGTTTTTGGTTTAAAGAGAATGATAAGAGGGGCAAAAAAAGTGACAAAAAGAGGCCAAAAAGTCTATAAATAGAAGCTGGCAGCTCATTATCACCATCGCTAATTTGGAAATTGAATCTGGAGAAAAAAAAACCCTTTGATAAAAGTAGTGATTCTGGGAGCTATAGTGGATGAAATGACCATCTGTCTGGACCAAGTAAGTATAAAATCTCTCCTCTTGCAATTTGAATCTTTATTTATGATTTGGGTTTCAAGTTTTCGGGGGGCGTCAACCTTCAAAAGGTCGGCCCTAGGTCCACGTGGGTTGTCTTATGACAAGCCATGTGTACATTCGGGCAGAATAAATAATGCACGCGTGTACATGTGACTATCATCATTACAGCCCGCGTGGACCCCCTTATTGAATGAATTTTTTTTAAAAACAAGGGTTAACCCTCATGAACTTGGTGTTTTGCAGGATGTATGTTCACTGGAGGGAAAGAGAGCATGAGGAGGTTAGTGATTTGGTCGGGGAAGACCCCAATGTTGTCCCTGTCTTAATGCAATGTGGGATGCCCAAGTTCTTCTTATGTCCTTTTACGCGAGCACAACCTAGGCTACTTAATGCCTTGGTTGATTATTGGCATCCTGATGCAAAGGCATTTATGTTAGAGGGGCAATCACTGGTGTCCATGACAGAGGACATACATTTTTTTATTGGCCTCTCTAGGAGAGGGGAACTAGTCAACTTTCAGACATTTCCTTTGGGGCCTCATAACATATCGGAATTGATAGGACTTTATTGTGAGGCTGGTATAGACCGATTGAGCTCACAGGTACCCATAAGCAATATTACTGACTTATCGATGCAGGCAATTGTGTTTCTTATTAGGCGGATGACTGGTTCTGTGACTCTACATCAGGTTTCATGTGCACAGATGAACTGTGCAGTCCAGTGCTTAAATGCACAAATATTTGACTAGAGCACTACATTGCTAGATTTTATGAAGAGGCAGTTGACAGATTGTCGGTCGTGGATGCAGAGGAACTTCATTTTCATGGCCATTCTATTCTCTTTCTTCTTTGAAAGAGTTTCGAGCTTCAGTCCTCTAGTAGTGGTACGAGAACATCAGGCCTCTCTTCCTACAGTTTGTAGATGGCCAATGTTACTGCCACGACAGGGTGGTGGAAGGAGCAATGAGTCCTTTGACGATGATTTATTTGATTTTTTGTCACGACAGATCCCAGTCATAGAGGATTACCCTTATGCTGGGATTTATTTCTCAAGAGATCCTGAGATACTAGTACCTCCTGGTGAGGAGCGAGGAGAGATGGGTAAGTTTACATCATTGTTTTGTTGTTTTTTTTTTTTTTATATTTCATTTTCTTTTTATACCAGAGTTTTGACAGATATTTGTTTATTGTGTGCAGATGTGGGACAAGTGGGACCAGAGGACTATGCGAGGAACAGGCGTCATCCTCGGCCAGGGGCCGCACTTGCCGCTACAGGGGGACCAGTAACATAATGAGAGCTTCCAGTCAGGGAGGCTGAGAGGGTGTTAAGATGGTTCAAGCGAAACTTTACCTCGCTCACCCACACAGTCCCTATGGTAGAGATTGAGGATCTACCACCATCTATGCATCCTCATGTAGTTGGGGCACCAAGGACGTGGGTCTGATTGTTTCATCATTTGGAAAACACTGTTGATCAGTACAACAAGGCCCACAAGCCCTAACCTTAGTTAGACTTTTCACATGCTGAGAGCACTACTTGTATATATGTTTTGAGGGCATAAGCCCCATGACTCGTTATTGGTCATACTTTTGACTTGGACATTCAATAGGCAAGACTACTTCCAGCCCGTAAACGAGTTGAGAAGGTGAGAAACCGGCCGTTGCGGTATTAACAGACATTTGGTAAGCCCATAATGTTGAGTATAACATCAAATTCCAATTTGACTTGGATGAGTTGATCATTCGTTGTAGGATGGTCTTACGAGATTTATTTTCAGCTTCCACCTGACCATTTTCTTGGGGGTAGTAGGGTGACGAATGTTCTTTCCGTAACCCAAGATTTGATGTTAACTCGGTCATCATCTGGTTCTGAAAGTGACTTCCATGTTCAGTGACAATCTCTCTCGGGACGCCGAACCGTGCTATTATCTGGTCGAATAAAAAGAGATTTGTAGTTTTTCCATCATCTTTAAATGTTGGCATAGCTTCGACCCACTTCGTGAAGTAGTCTACGGCTATGATGATATAATGGTGCCCCCTTCCTGAAGGAGGGTTGCATGTAGTGTAATCAATCCCCCACTTGGTGAAGGGACCAACTGTGACGACAGGAAACATGGGAGCGAGATGTTCCTCATCTTCCAAGAGAAGATCTGACACAGGTGGCACTTCTTGATCAATTCAATACAATCTTTGATTAGTGTTGGCCAGAAGTAACCTGCTCATCAAATATTTTGGGCTATTGCCAACCCAGACAAATGACCACCACATGCTCCGGTATGGTAATCGTTAAGCACGATAACTACTTCTTCGTGAGTGAGACATTGGCGCAGGATGCAGTCTACACCTCTTCGATACAACGTATCATCAAGTATGAGATAATTATTATCCTGATGGCATATATGTTGACACTCATCACGAGAAGCAAAGGTGGGGCACTTCAAATTCTAGAGATAGATAAGTATATATCCGTACTAGGGATCCGAAGATGTGATAAAAAAACATATCTCATATGATAGGCGACTTTTCAGGCACAACATCACCTGACTCAACCGGAAGTTCCAAAATAAGTTCTGTGAAGACCAGTGACTTTTTGGATTTCGTTGAAACAAAATCTAAGTCAAACTCTTGGAGGATGACTATCCATCTATTGATCTTTCCACCTATTACTCATCATGTCAACATCTACTGGAATGGATTCACGACAACAATGACGGTGGTCTTGCGAAACAAAACATAATGACGAAACCATTGAACAACATGGACTGCTGCCAAAGCAAGTTTCTTGATATGAGAATAATTGAGTTTGGGTCCTACGAGTCCTCGGATCAGGTAATAAAACCGACTTTTAGCAGTTTCTTAACTTTAACTTTAATGGTTGCTGCTTTCCTGGGATTAACTGGATGAAGCTTCTGTGAAACAGGCTTGGCATCTAGATAAGTTGTGATTTCATGTTCGACTATTTTTGGATCGATGCCTGGAATTTCCTCGTAAGACCAAGCAAAAACATTGCAGAATTATTGAAATAGATCTGTGTAGATTTGAATCTCTCCATGGGAGCAATCAGCTCCAATGAAAACATTCTCCATGGTGCTAGGGTTTCTGTAGATATTGATCGATATGATTTTAGTGATGGTTTCCATATTACCTTCAACATAGACCTCGTGTATCGCTAAGGGATTAACATGACAAGACCTATCACCAGTCATAGTCAAGGTGCATTCTCCAGCTTCGATTCTACTTAACTCTAGGAGGAAGTATGATCTGTGATGAAGATCATCCTAGGGTTTGTCCGAACTAGTCATTGCTTCAATTACTGCTTCGTCGAAGGGCAAGACTAAGTCTAACGAATCAGTGTCAGTGAGAGAACCTTGAGCCCAAATAGGCTCTAGAAGCAGATCTAAATATTGTGAAGGAGTTGGATCTGTGTTGGCTAAATCTTGCTGGACTAAAGAGTACGCTACTTCAACTGCGAACAAGGGCATGGACCTGCCCGGGTTCCCTGTCCCATCCATCGTGGTCGATGGGGAAGGAATTATCCACAGATCATTGAAGTAATTTGTGCTAAATGATGAAACTTGGAAAATATCAACCTTATGGTGGTCGGATATGAACTTGACATCGCCTTGAGGGTGCAGGTAATTGAAGGTACCCATCAAAGATGTTCACAAACCAACCCCTACGCTGACTAGACCTGGTTGAGGATTATCAATCATTGGGACCACAGACACCCCCAATGAAGTGTCAGGTCTGGAGAAAGAAAATTGATCAATGGTCACAATCTGGTCGTCATGTGGAAACAAAAAGACCCGAAAAACTGTAGCAACCACTTCTTGCATGGCATAATTCCAACTCCTTCCTAACAAGATATTGTAGTCGAGGGACTCGTCGACTACTTCTACCTTGATGCACACAGTCTTCCCTCCTAACTGCACGGGGAAAGATGGAATGACACCATGTGGTCGGAACGAACGACCGTTGAAAGTAGTGAGAAGAGTAGGTGACGGAGACAAAATGGTCTAGCCAATGGCCTTCCAACATGCCAATGACATAACACATGTCGAGGCACCCTCATCAACCATCGTGCGAAAAATATTTTGAGTAAACGTTTTCATGGGGTGAGCCACTACTATCTGAAATGCTACGTGGTAAGGAAGGCAAGGTTTTAAGTTGGTTGTATCCAGCATGATGGTACACGGATTACAAGTCTCAGTAGATCCTAAAGTGGTGAACAAATCTTTCCTTTGGGAAGGGCATCTTTGGAGGACCTCCAAAGAGGACATCACACAAGGGGTTTGAGACAAATCGTCCACCACAATATAGTTCTGGGCGGCCCTTTCATTTGGGTTGTGAGAAGATTTTTTGAACGTGCCTTTTGGGATGCGTGTCATTGTTTTTCTAAAAGTCTTATCAATCTGTAGAGGAAGAGATGGGAGTTCATCTTCTTTTCCCTTCTCATAAGTGCTTGCTTTACTGTAGTCATGTGCTCTAGTTGATATAAAAACATCACCCTTCATCATATACACATTCATGAATGCAGGATTGTTCGAAGACGGAGAGGGTCCTTGAATGCCCCCTTCCGTGCTTGTAGAGGCTTGGGTTAGGTTTTTCCCATGCTGAAATGGATTGGTTAACACAAAAGGATGTTGCTGTGTCACAAAATTTTGAGCCTCTGCAAGCCGAGGACATTGGTGGGTTGGGTGGTCTTCCGCACATAGGTTACATGGATACCTTGCCTTCCGTTTCTCGAGGTTTCCCCCGCCAGCATTATTATTGGGTTTCTTATTCCCCTTACCCTTCTTTTGTTGTTTTTTCTTTCCTTCAGGCTACTAGGTGGCCTTTGTATTTGTCGATTACACTGTGTGTACATCCGACGTTTTAGTAGGGGGAGCAGCAAAAACAGTAGTTTGGCTGGCCGTTGTGTGTTGTATAGACAATTGCTACAATTTCTTCGTCAATTGTTCAGCAGGCTTTGTTTGTGCTGAACCAACAATACCATCGGCATGTGGTCCATCTCTCTGTCTGGTTTTATCAAGTATTGAGTGTGGCCCATCTGGAAAGATCTCGTATAATAAACTGGACTGAGAATAGATTAGCTCAAGTTGTTGAGCTCTCATGATGGCGTCTTCTTTGGAAAATACTCCCGATGTCATGACATCTTTGGATAATTGTGGGACCAAAGACTTAAGGAACCACTCGAGAACGAATGTTGGTCGGAAAGGTACCTTGATTAAACTCTTCTAGCATCTCCATTCTCGGATGTGATCAAAGATATGGTCCGCTTTTGTCTATGCGAAATTGTCTAGCAATTCTGTGCCAGCGTCGTATGTCACAGGTAATTGGAAATGGTTTAGGAAATCCATTGCCAATTTGCCGAAGGAAGATTATCTTGAGAGGTCAAGCTCAATGTACCATTTTGTGGCACTCCCAATGAGAGTATGTTGAAACAATTGCAACTGTACAAAGTCGTATTTCAATGAATTAGATGAGCACCAAAAATGGAAGGTAGTCATATGATCTCCTAGATCTTCATTAGGCTTGGCTTCAAACTTTGGTATGTCCGAAGGCAACTTATAGGGGGCCAACGTGGATCGTGACAGATAGGGTCATTCAACAACCTTGTCAAGTCTGGCAAATGCAAGGTTGCCAGGAAAGGTAGTTTGGGTTATTGGTGATAACCTAGGAAAAAGGGACTTGGATTTTGACTGGCACCAGGTTGCCAGGAAAAGTTCAGTGGTTGGCCTGGGTTCTGGTAAAAACCATGGCCATGACCAACGTACAGATTCTGCGTGTGAGGAGACATCATCGGCTGATTCCCAAAATAGGACATAGATGGTTGGGCATGCATTACATTTGGAGGACTTTGGGAAGGGTTGCCCCATGCTGATCCCATGGGGATAGGAATAGTACCTTGTCTGGGGTTCCATTGATTGTGAAAATAATTTCCCCATATTGACATTCCTGACGAGGGAACAGATCCCTGTCAAGAATTCCAAGGCCAAAACAGCCCGCGTGTACCTACAAAAGCACGAAAAAAGGAAATTTTCTGATGGAACAAACAACTTTGGGTGAGTTAACTAAACCTTTCGGCCATGTATGTCTGAGTGTTCGACCAAATACCTAGCTTCTTCTAGCCTATAAAAGAAGGGTTAGGGGTCCCATTTGGAAGAGGAGAATCATAGTAAAGAAACTATACCTGATTACGCATTCCCTTTGTCCCAACCCTTTAGCCATCCTTGTGCAAAGAGAAATATAGAGTAAAGAAGTTCGAGGACAGTTGAAGAGGGACCCATGACCATGTTTTTGGAGCAGTGGTTGGCTTCATCATTGTAAGTTGATTTGTTGAAGTTAATAATAAATAAGTACTTTTCCCGTCCCACCATATGAGGTTTCATGGTTTATTGCATACATATTGATTGAATCTCTAACCCATTAATCTATAGATCAAATGGATGTGGATTTCTTTGTTTGTTTTATGTGAATGCAGTTTAGCCTTGGGAGGAGAGTTGCAGCCAAAGAGTGATCAAGCGTGAAGAAGGATCGATATCAAACGCCCGAAATAAGGTATGTTCATTTGATCTTCTTAACTACATATTTTCTTAAGAATAATGGGGATTAGGTCTGGGATGACAGTAGAAAGTAGGAATCTTTAGGTCTTTTCTGCATGCATAATAAAACCCTAAATGCTAGTTAGTAGAGGGATTTCCCACTCACAACAACGTAGGAACTTGTAACTAGAACTTGGCTTTCGGGCTAAGTTCTTTAAGTCAAGTCAACTTTTATGAGAAAACATTGCTTTTCATGAGCTTCTCTTGGTTTCGAGAATAGTTCATTCTCTACTAAACAGGGGAAACCACATGAAGGTGGAAGCTCTAATTATGCCTCCCCCCTCCCCCCTCACATCACTCTCAATTTCCCCATACCCAATATGAAATAATAAAGAACATGTAAAATACTATATTATACAAAATAAAAACATATAAAGATCATCATATAACACACATACCTGTATATATCATTCATCTTCTTCTTCATCAAAATCAACATCGTCAATGTCATCTTCATCATGAACATATTCATTTCCCCAATACCCAATCTATCTAGATTCAACAACTGTAATTAAAAACGACATTAAGATGACATGAAAGAAAAAAAAGATAAGAGATCTATAGTACAAATGACTCACCACATGTAGGAATATCATTGATCTTTTTCTTCATCCAACTCATCATATTCTGTATCATCATCTGGTATTTCAGAATCATTATCGAATGGATTGGCCATACCAACATCATCATTAGTACTGTCATAATTTTCCATAATATCATCATCAGATATAGCGTCATCGAGAACATTATCATCTACATCATATGGTCGATCAACTTCCTTGACTTTGTCATCTGATGATACACAGTCTACCTCCTCATGTTCCTCTATATCACCTTCTAGTTCTTGAATATCATCTTCTTCCGGTACATTATACTTTACAGGCCTTCCTCTTGGATCATATCTAACAACAAACGACCAACCTGGTTTACCGGGAGCCTCGCAATAGAATACTTGCTCACATTGGCTAGGAAGAACATAACTTTCTAGACCCAGTTCAAATGTCCTTGTATTAACCATGGTAATACCATTTTCATGTTGAATAACAGTTCTTTCAGGATCACATTCATTTATCCGTAAACGATACCATTTGACCTCAAACAGAATTATCTTGAAGGATTTGAAGTCACACTCGATTATATCATCCAAATTTCCATAGTATTTATTTTCTATTAGTCTTGGATGTTTGCCACTTCTATAAGAAACATTAGTGACTTGAAACACTGAAGTTATCCCTGAATCGATGGTTTTCTTCGTGTCGAAGAACATCATCTTCAATTCTATTCCATGCATGGTAATCCATAAACTGTGTTATGTTCTGACATTTAAATAGTCGTTGCAGGCGTGGAATTATGGGAATATAACAAAGAACCTTGTGAGTCACCTTTTTTGTTAACTAATCAGTTCGATATCTACTGATTTCACATTGTGGGCAATTCGATTAAGATGCATATTGTCCATAATATATTATGTGATCATTGGGGCATGCATCAATAGCCTGATATTCCATTCCAATTTCTTTTAGAATGGTAGATAATTCTCGATATGTGCGAGGTAACTTATTTGGTGATGGTAAGAAATTATCACCTATCAACCTACAACAACAATATGTTGGCAAATGTTTAACAGGTAGCTTGTCATTGATGGCAAGTACAATAGTGAAGATGGACGAATCAGAATGTGCCTCGATGGACAAACAGGAACAACGTAGGTTCAGGAGGAATTAGTGCAGAGTCGAAATTATTCCAAGTAAGAAGGATGTGTAAGCTTGGAGGAGAAGCGTCGCTGACCGTTGGATCCCATCCAAAATTCCCGACAGCATGAGGGCCGTCATATCTGAATAAAAACAAGAAGAGCGCGCATTGAAGAGGAGGATAGATCTCAGGCGTTAGATCTGAGCGCAGGATCTAACCACCGTTGGATCGGGGAAAACCTACACGGTGTTTAAAGTGCAAGGAGAAAATGGGCTCACAAAATCCTGAAAGCAGGAGGACCGTCCATCTCAAGGGGTTATGAGGACCGTTGATCCGACTCCCTGTCAGGGTTTCGAGGATTGCGAGTTGAAGATGTCAAAGAATAATAACCACAGGACTCACGAAATCGCGATATGCGATACCCCGATATAATCTCGACCATTGGATCGAGGACAAATATGGACCGTTGATCCCGGTCCCTATCAGAGTTTCGGGGATCGAGAGTTGGACATGTCAAAGTTTATTGACATCAAGAATTCCAATATCACAATATGCGATATCGTGATTCAATCGTAGCCATTGAATCGAGAATGAATCTAGACCATTGATTCTAGCTCATGTCGGAGTTTCACGGATCGCGACATCAAGAGGAATAGAAAACTGTGCAACAGAAATGCCAAAATTGCGATGTGCAATATCGCGACATATTTGCAACCGTCAGATCAAGAAGTGATCTGGACCGTTGATCTGACTTCTTCACGGGGTTTTGTGGATCGGGATTTGGAAGTGACAAGAACATTCACCACAGGAATGTCGAAATCGCGATATGCGAAATCGTGAAATGATCTGAGCTGTCAGACCAAGCGTTAATCGGGACCGTTGATCCCACGCCGTTTCGGGGTATCGGGGATCACGACTTGGAGAGTCGAGATGCCTCATCTCCAGACTCGCAAAATGCAAAATCGAAAAATATCCTTATGCATAAGGCTGTGGTCACAGCCCTTGGTCACATCAGCGAGAGA
>JZKD02S1047855.1:467519-483003 GCA_000966675.3 Picea glauca | reverse complement strand
AAAATAAACCATAAAATTTGATTTAAGGAGTGAAAATAAACCATAAAATAGTTCAATAGCACCAAATTACTAAATCACACAGAAAATTTTTAAGTACTAACCTTCAAAATCTCATCTATGTAGAGGCTGATCAATTCAATGTTTCTCTTCTTGAAAGAGAATTGAAATCAAGATTTCATAAAAAACCAGAACACCATTGCATCAGAACACCCGAATGATTTTCGCAATTGTAGAAAATGATTGTCGCAACTATAGCAAATTTGTCGTAACTGAGATATATATAGGGTTGATTTGTCGTAAATGACCGTTGATTCTCACACGTGCCATTGTTGGTCTCTATGGCAACTAATTGGGGGTTGGTCGCTCTACCGACCAAATTTCGTCGTTAAAACGACCAACTTGGAAGGTTGGTCGCTAGAGCGACCAACATTTGGACCCCGACGAAATTCTAAACTATCGTAATATTTTTTCGTAATTTGTGCCCAATGTAGTAGTGATGGAAATCAAATATAATTTTTTGTTCTTTGTGTGGGTCCAGACATCTCAGAAGTACTCCCATAGGGTCTTTACAATACAGAATGTGGTCGACAAGACAATATCTGATTGCTTTGAGCTTTAAATATTTTTCCTTTCTCCTATGCATGCCATCGAGAGGCTGCAATTCCTGTAGAAAATATATGACATCCTTGTACCAATGAAATCTTGCTAATGGGGGGTCTTCCTAAGAATTTGTATCAGACAGCTCAGCCTGCAGATGTTTTGAGCAGTTATTGGCGAAATTCACCCCCAAATCTTTGCAATTAGATTCAACCAGCAGCCTGGCTAAACCTTTCCCTTTGATAAATTTGGTGGTCTTGATATCCAAATCAAATTCAAGGATTTTGGCAATCCATTAGTTCCTCCTCCCATCTATGTCTGGCTGAATGAGGATTTCCTTAACAATAGTTGAAGGGACATATGCAACGACTTTTGATTGCAGGACATAGACTCTAAAAACCTTGAGAGCTTTAACCAAAGCATAGGCATGCTTCTCCATGATGTCATATTTCACTTCAACATCTCTCAATGCCCGACTAAAAAAGGCAATCGACTACTCCAACCCTTCAGGATTTTTCTACAAGAGAACAACCGCTATAGTGTCAAATGAAGTAAATGCGAAAATGAGGAAATCCTTTGAGTAATCATGACTAATAAGAAGAGGTTCTTCATTCAAATCCTTCTTTATTTGATCAAAGGAATTTCGAGACTCGACAGTCCATTTGACCTCGCTTCCTTTCCTCAATATGGTTGTTATAAGCTTTACCATCTCAACAAAGTTGGAAACAAACCTCCTCAGAGAATTAATTTTTCCCAAGAAAGAATGGACTTCTTTCCTGGATCTTAGGAGTGACAAGGTTTGGATTGCTTCAACATTGTTGGGATCAATCCTGACTCTATCATCTGATAATATGTGGCCCAACAAATTTCCGTCCTTCATGGAAAACAAAGACTTCTTGGGTTTTAAGGAGAGACAAAATGTTTTGCATTTCAGGAAAACCTACTTTAAATTCTCTTCGTTCTCTCTATCTGAACTGGAGAAGACTGTAATGTCATCCAGATAGATGACCACAAACTTGTCCTTTTCTCCAATGAAAGCGATATCCATGGCTCTTTGAAAAGTCACCCCTACGTTCATCAATCCAAAGGGAATTTTGGTATACATGAATGTACCCCAAGGAGTGGTGAAGGTTGTCTTTTCTTTGTCCTCAGGCAGGACCGAGATCTGATTGTATCCTAAAAAGCCATCAATCATGGATATCCTTGATGCACCAGTTACCCTTTGTAATATGTGTTCCATTTTCGGGAAGGGGTAATTATCTTTCTTTGAGCTCCTGTTCAGGTTCCTGAAATCGACACAAAGTTTGATTTCCCCACTCTTCTTTCTTACCAGGACCAAGTTGGCCACCCACTCAAAATATCTCAAATGGACAATGATTTGGGCATCCAACAACTTCTTGACTTCCCTTTCCATAATAGGTAGGAGCATAGGATTTATCTGTCTCAATTTATGCCTAAATGGTTTGGCCTCTTCCTTTAGTGGAATATTATTCTCAATGATAGATGTGTCATATGTTCTGAGGTCTTCATAGGTCCAAGAAAAAACATCATCAAATTTATTTAATAACTCAGTATACTTGGCCCTCTGCTCTTTTGACAAGCTACTTGACAACTTGACATACTTAGGGTCTTTCTTTGTGCCAATATTGCATTCGGCTATGTCAACATCATCAACCGACCTTTGATCTTTCACTGCCACATCATTACTGTCAAATATGATTTCCAAAGGGACTAGTCCCTTTGGAATTTGATTGCTTGGCAACTGCACAATACGATGATTAGCAATTTTCTTCAGAAATACATCAGCATGTGAGTTTCTTTGAGAATCAGAATCCTGGTCTATGTGCAATGCAAAAAATTCATCAACAGCTTCCAAGAAATTCTTGATCTCAAGATCATCCTCGAATACCTTCCAATGCTTGACGTTTTCAGGTATGGAGGGTTTGTATTTTATTTCTATATCATACTTGATCTTGGGTGACAAAGGGAATCTGAAGTTGCTTGCTGAAACAACCAAAGATTCAACCACTATATTCTCCTCTCTTGGGATGAATGAAATGTTGAAATCCAAGAAACAAATGTCAATTAAATACCACACTTCATTCCTATAATATCTGAGCCTCAGATGCTTGGCCTGGTAAATATTTATGACTTGGTTTACCACCATCTCGGCATCCCCAAATGAAACTATCTCTTTGATTCCCATGTCCTTTGCGGCCCTAAAACCCAACATAATAGCTTCATACTCCGCTATGTTATTGGTAGCTTCAAATTCTAGCTTATAGGACAGATGTATGGCTTCTTGGGTAGGCGAGATAAAAACTATTCCAGCTCCAACACTTTGCTTGGAAAATTCTCCGTCAAAGAACATTTTCCAAATAGGTCCAGTGGATGGGGAAATTTCATGAGAAGCAGTGGACTTCTTTCTGAGTTTAAGAGGAGGCTCGAGAGAATCAATGAACTGTAATAAGTTGGATCTTAAATCAGTGTAAAGCGAAGATAGGATGGTTGGTGGGGTTTGTTTCATCTCTGATCATATAGGCCAACTAAGCTTCTCTGTATAGTATTCTATGCTCCCCCCAAACACAAGAATAGTGGCATATGTGAGGTCCATTTGCAGGGTTCCCCCAAATCTCTTTATCCAAGATATTGAAAAAAGCACGCCAAACTTTGGGGGAACATCCGCCACTACAATGTCCATGACCATACTTTTCATAGGAAGCTGAAACAAGGTCATGACTAGGTCTTTGATCACCCCAAGGCATTGTACCCTCCTAGATTCAAATGAATACAAGTCATGGTAGGCTTTTGTGATTTCTAGTCCCAACTCTTCCATGACAGTTTTGGGCATGATATTATGGGAAGCCCCTGAATCCATAAGCCAATTATGCAATACCTTGTCATGCATGTTCAATGAGGTATATAAGGGAGGGGATGAAACATCTCTGTCTTCTACCATATGACCTAGGATGACTGCTGGTTTTTCATCTTGAAAATTGATTGAGTCTGAGGGATGAGATGAGGGTGCATGATGCAATAGCTTAGAGAGGCTCCTTTTGAAATATTCGTGTTTGGCCAGCTCTGAAAGAGGACAGGGATCCTAATTTTATGGATTTCATGCTCAAAGTTAAAACAGGAAGTGGTTTCATAATTTATTTTACCTCTGAGACTGGAGTTTTTACCACTGGAGAAGGGGTTTGAACTTCCTTACCTTTGTCGTTGTTTGCTACATATTTAGTGGGATTCTCCACTTTGATAGGATGCTCAAGAACATCAGGTGCTCCTTCCTTTTTCTTGGATCTGAGGTTATATCTATTCTGGCTTCTACTAGCCTTGTCCACCTTGCTTAGCTCATTTAGCTGACTGTCCATGAGAGACTCCTCGTATGCTGATTGAGTCAAATGAGAAAAATAGGAGGTGTCTCCAAGACAGTGGATTTTTGGGTCAAAGTTTTCTTCCCCTTCTCCATCATCAGTCACAATATTATTTTGGAGAGGGGTATGGATTTTATGATCATCTCTATCTATGTTCCTTTGTTCCCTTTGCATAATCTGAGGAGCAGTATTATTCGGCCTCCTGAAGCTGGCTCTACTATCAGTGTTTTGGGGATTTATGTATGTTTGCTTCCCCTCTAATTTCAACATTTCCATCCTTGCTGAAAGTGATTTTAGCAACTTGATCACTTCATCCATTTGAGGTGGGGCATCGGATGAACTGGAGGTTGAAGATTCAAATCTTCCCCTTCCTCGGTCTTTATCCACCTTATTCCTAAGTCGGTTGACTGCCAATATGTTAGACTCTACTTCAAGGGCTACATATTGCATATGCACTAGGGAGGTATCTCTTCTCTCTCTTAACAATATGAAAAAGTCTAGGTCAAAAGAATTTGCATAGGTAATTTTGGCAGAGGCCTCAGTGGGATTTATCTCAACAGGGATCTTATTGTACATTTTGTTGAATCTTTTGGAGAAGTTAGAGACAGACTCTCCCTCTTTCCTCTTTAGGGACCCAAACTTTGTGATATAATACATGAAATCCTTTTTATCTCCCCATTGTCTCAAGAATACGTCATCTAAGACTTCAATCCCAACAATGGATCATGGAGCCAGGGTCCAGAACCACTTTCTGGCCTCTCCATCAAGACTGCAGACAAAAAGCCTCATCCATACATCTTTGTTTTCAATGACACAATTATCAACGAAATTATAGAAAGCTATGAGGTTCTCTTCTGTGGTGATTTCTCCCTCCCCCATGAACTTAGGCAGCTGTTTAAGGTAGCCACCAGCTGGTAGAGCATTGAGGGGTTGAGGTAACACAAGAAGGGCGTATCTGGCAACTACAATAGAGTCCATTCTATTTCCGGGGGGATTAGCTCCTGCCATGGGAGTGTGAACAGAAGGAGAACCAGGAGGGGATGGGTTTTAGATAGGGAATGCTAGAATTGTAGCGCTGGGAGAAAAAGGAAATATCTAAGGATTCGAGGAAAAAGATACAAAGATTTGGGGAACAAAGGTTTCTCTTTCAGCGAAAATAGTAACTCTAATAGGAGGAGGGGTGGTAAAGCCCGTAGTAGGAAAATATTTTGAGGTATTGGGTCTAAACCATAATATGACTCCAGGGGAGAGAGGAGTGACAAGGCTTTCCCTCTCCAATCCCAGACCAAGAGGGGAAAAATCAACAGGAACACTCCCAAAATTTAAAGTTCGGGAAACTCCAGCAAAAGGTATAACAGAAGAATGAAATGTGGAAATTGGAGTTCCTATAGGAGAACATTGAAAATCATCATAAATACTTGGTTTAGTAGCAGAGGTACCTCCATGAAGGGCCTTTCCCTTTCTGATAATTTTCTCTGGGTCGACTTCAGGTATCATTAAAGGCAGCTATGGAGTAGACCTCGTATGTCTTCTTCTGGAAGCCATAGCTAGAATAGTGGAGTCGCCAGTGGATTCACCCCGATGGAGTCACCATAGTAGAGTTTCTAGGTGCACAGTTGAAATCTTTGATGTACTAAGTTCTGATGCACCTTCAGAACCAGTAAGCTTTGTCGTTCAATCCGAGGGAAAATATTCAATTTCATCCCCGGCAACGACGCCAAAAATGTTAGAACCATAAGTCACATCTGGATTGTTGCAGAGATAATCCTAATACCCATCAGTGTTTAGGTGGATGTTGGTTTAAATGGGTGGAGGTCAATGGACAAAAAATGGCACTAGAATGATCTTACAACACAAAACGAGACAAGGAATGCACTGGGAAGTGAGGGCCACATTAACTTTAGTGAGTGGATTAAGTTTAAAAGCGAGCAAAGGGAAGACTTGGTGAGAAAACGATAACAAGAATGCTATGGGAATCTGACCTTCCAGCAACTTGAAAGAAGATAAAATCGGGCTCGATGATGATTTCGAGATCATGTTTCAGACACTGAAATGTGCCCAAATGACACAATTCCAACTGCATGATGATCAAACATCCATCACTGTGCAACTATAACAACTCGACTAGATCTTCCAATTCTGAGCTATTCAATGCGAGAGAGAACAAGACAACATAGGAAACTAAGTAAAGCTGATCAAAATACTGCTATGATGAAACCTCCATCATAACAGCATAAAAATCCTCGACTAGGTCCTCCAAGTTTGAGTGTTTTGACAAAGGATTTACAGAGATGTGAAAGGAAACTGACTTCTATTAACTGAAAGTCTCAAATTGATATACAAAACTAGACACAACTCTGGTGTTAAAACATATTACAAAATGGGAGCTCTGCTCAACCAAAGGCCTCTTTTACAAAATATCAAAATGGCTCCTTTATACTCAGAGAAACTCGCCACCCATGTCAGAGGGGTGGATGGAACATTAAATTCAATGTTTTTCGTGTGTAGGATATTCTTGTAGACTATGCACGTAGTCCCTTGTCTAACATGGACTCATATCAGCATGGATCTTGCAAGGAAAACCATCCTCAGGGGTACCACGGGCCAACTACTCCAGACCCTTTAGGTCTTCCATGTATGGATTGAGCTGAGGTTTCACCCACCTTCTTTATTTTCATTAACTTATTTTATTGGGATCGGGAAAGAGCCTAATGCCCATGAATGTTCCAGGTGAACTCACAATCCTTTTCAGTCAAATCTGGCACCTCAAGGATACGCAACTATTCTCATGTGGCCACTCAAGAATTTTGATATTTTTCATGACACCTTTCCATTGCCCTACATGACCACATGTTGTGGCCTTTGTGCTTAGCCAAATGGGATTTCTGGACTTCGTGTATTGGGAGTTCTCACTCCCTCTAATTCATAATGTTATGATTCCCGAAACCGATAAATGATCCATTTGGATCAATGGTTGGATCTACCCCGAATCTGATGGCCACGATGGATCCTTGAACACTTCATTCACCTGTTGCTTGACATGCACCTAATTTCTTTCTGGCCCTGATTTTCCATACGACCCCAGGTCATGACCGTGGGCCCAACTCATAGGCGCGTCGCAATTTCTCATCTCGCGAGCTCATGTGATGCTTCCTGCTCAAACTTTCGAGTTGCGAAATCGAGACCCTCTCGGATTTGTTACCATGTGTCTTGCTGGAATGAGCGGCCCTTATGATTTTGTGAATTAGCGCTTCGGGAGTCTCGCATCCTGTTCCACCTCTGAAACCCGATTTGTGAAATCACGATGTTGCTGAACAATTTTAATAAACACGCCATGCGTCCCTTAATTCAGACAACCCAGAAGAAGCCATCAGCTCTTCGAGTATCAGGACTTCGGGTTATGGATGCACCTTTATGATGAGAGTCATGAACCCCTGATTCACGATCGTGCTGAATAACTTTGATAACTGGACCTGCTTCCCTTACTTGATCTAGGTCCATATTAGATCGCTCAAAGGGATGTGACCTGCAAAATTGAATATTTATATGTTTGGTTGTGGCTTGGGAAAACGTATAGATTAGCGAGAGAGGTCGAAGGAGTAAGTGCTCAAGTATAGAAAAGGCAAACAAAAAATGACTCTCCCAGCTACAAAGGGGAAAAACAAGGACATGGACATTTGAAAAATATAGATATGGGTAAAGGATATAGACTCAAGTGAATTGACACATGCCTACAGGCCTTGACAACTTTATGTGATAACACCTAGAACGAAAATCTAGTTTAGTGGAGAAATGGGCACCATGATGTAGATGTAATCAGTGATTAACATGGGAAATTTTTCTTTAACTATCATCTTTGTAAGAGCACATGTGACATATGATTGGGCATGTGTGCCAATTTCCTTCCTTTGTTAATACCATGACAACTTAGGAAGAGTAGGTGATCTAGGTGGATCTAGCTGGTTATCCACCTTTTCCACTGAATCAACATTTTCAAGCATGTGGTTTTGATAAACAATGATATTCACCCTTTTTATAGGGAATGTAATGTAATTCCATCTCCATTTGTTAATTACAACCATCATATGTACATGACTAAAATATTAATTCACTTGATCCTATTAGAACTCCATAGTTAAGCCCGTTTGGGCTAGAGTAGTACTGGGATGGGTGACCTCTTAGGAAGTCCTAGTATTTTACATTCCTATGAAATTTTGTGAACTTAAACCAATTCATCCCACATGCATCATGGTAATTATTCTCCTCTCACTCTCTCATATATAATCAAGGTGAAGGATATGCTTTGACCATGTAATGGAGTGTGATGTAATTCTTATTGTAAATGAGTGTAGTTGACATCTCTTTATGTTTAGAGATAAGATACCACCATTCTAGCCCAATTGTTTTCTACACTATTATGTTATTCATTAATAGAAGTTGGGTATCATTCTTCTCTATTTGATTTAGTTATTATTCCATAGCCTTGACCCAATGTTTATCATTTCTGTCTTCCTCAAAATTACTTGGTTGAACTATGGACAATAATGAAAAATGTCCTTGTTCAGGTGTATGTTCTTGCTTTCTTCTTTTGGTTTCTACTCTGATACTTCTATCTCCAATGATTTGTTCTAGTGGATGATTCTTTTAATCCCAGTGGTTTGGTTTCCTAGAAGGTTTCTGAAAATATTGTTGGTTGTTTTGTTCTTGTTCTGTTTCTGGCTGCATCTATTCTTGTTCTTCTTCTTCTTGCTTTAGTTCTTCATTTTCATGTTCTTCAAATATATTTGAATTTCTACTTTATTTCTTGGTCTTCAACAAGTCTGTTTCTTCAAATTCTACATTGATTCTTTCCACTATATTGTTGAGTCTTATATTGTAACACTTATATTATTTGATTTTGCATGAGTACCCAACAAATATGCCCTTTTCCACCCAAGAGTCAAATTTTCTAATCTTCTTGTCTTCCCTTTTTTTGCAACACTTGCTTCCAAACACTCTAAAGTGCTTGAAATTTGTTGGTATTCCTTTCCATAACTCATATGGATTCTTATCAATATTACATATGATCAATCCTCTATTCAAGATATGAACATTTGTATGCATTTATTTTCCCCAAAATATATCCCTTCTCTTGGATTCATTTAACATGGTTCTGGCCATTTTTTGTACAACTCTAATTTTCCTTTCAACAACTCCATTTTGTTGAGGTGTTCTATATGTTGAGATTTTTCTTTTTATTCCTTGTTCTTCACAAAAAACCATGAATTATTTTGAATTAAAATCACCTCCATTATATTATCTTAAGAATTTGATTTTCAAATTAGTTTCGTTTTCAAAAAGTTCCTTGAATACCCTGAAAAATTCAAAATCTTCTGACTTTTTCTCGAGTAAGCAAACCCAGGTCATTCTGGTGTAGTCGTTAATGAGTAGCATGAAGTATTGTTCACCATCCAATCCTTTTGTTCTCATGGGCCCACATAAATCAGTGTGTACAATATCGAATGGTTTTGTCATAGAGTATTCCTTTTTCTTGAATTCAACTTTTGTTTTTTTCCATGTTGACAGTGCTTGCACATAGTATTTGTTGGCTTTGTAATTTATTGCATTTCTCTTACAACTTCCTTCTTGATGATATTGATAAGTTTATCAAAGTGTATATGGCCCATTATCCTATGTTGAATCCAAATTTTATCTTCTTTTCCCAAACAACATATTTCTTGCTTGATCTCATCTAAGATGTATATGTTGTTTGGAGTCCTTGTTGTTGTTGCCACTAGTATTCCCAAAAAAAATGTTACAGAATCACCAGTCTGTTGCATATTCACTTGCTGTAACTCGCCTTCTATTGCAACTCATCTTCTGTCGGAAATCACCTATTGTTGCAACTCACATACTGCTACAACTCGCTCCAACTCATATTCTGCTAAAAACAACATTTTGCTACAACTCACCTACACCTACGACTGCAACACACATCATTATGTTGCAACCCGTCTCTCACAAGATATATGTTTTATGACAAATCCTTTTGCTACATATCAATCATTCTCATGATGAAACACCCATTCTATTATAGTCCCCCGTTGCAACACATATATGATTACATGCCATCGGTTTCAATGCACCCATGCTGCAACTCGCCCTTTATGAAATACATATATTTTTATAACATTCCTGCACCTAGTTTTGCAACACATGTTTTCCCACCTATGTTTAGCAGTAACACGTCCATGCTGCAACTCGTCTCTATTGCACATTGTCTCATTTTCTGAAACACATCTCTATCGATAATACATCTTCTTTTACATAATGGCTCTGATGTGGAAAATTTCTTGCTGCAACACATAACCCACACTCAGGAAAACAACTTCTATTCACATATTCTGTACTCATGCATAACCCTTAATGATCGTATAACTAGAGCAATCATTATCCATGTGGAAGAGCACAAATTACAACATGACCTTCCATAGACTCATGCTACCTGCATGGCATTATAATACATGAATATTTTCTACGAGATTACTCATTCAAGAAAGACATTAAATCGTACACAATTATGTCAAGAACACAACACATAAAATCCTAAATGAATTCATTCATACACACACAAAAAGATTAACTTTGCAACAATGATTCTTTTATTCATAATACAAGTTACAATACAATGGCTCAATGGCCATAAATTAGCTTACAATATCTATTGGGTTTCCAAGCCATAGCCCATGGAAACCTCAACCACTTCTCTCTTCCCTATCACACGATCTCTCCTCGTCTCCATTCTGCAAGCTCTCCCATCAATATATTTGATGTTGTGTTTTATTCTTTCTAGAAATTGTTCGGTTCAGCTTCCCCAACACTCTTCATCCCTTTCATATTATAGCCTCTAATTTATCCTTTCCCCAATGAATCCTCGCTTGTTGTGCATTCTTCCATCTTCAGCCCAACAATATGCTCCTCCTTCAACACATCTACAACTGTTCCTGTAAAAACTTGTCGTCTATAGTGTAACCATCCATTCACTTTTCCATTCTATAAAAATGGTCCAAACTTCCCCAATGCTGCGAATCTACAAAATTATTATGATTTGCAACATTTTTGTTACTCTGATCAGTCCAAATTCTAAAACTCTGTAGCATTCCATCAATCTGCACCACTGTTGTTACTCCCAATAGTCTATCTCATTCACATCTTGTAGAAACCAATCATTGATGTAATAACTCTGCCATGTCCTCGTAATCTCCTTCAACATGTCATCCCTGGGATGATCATTATGCTATTGCATCAGAATCCTCAGGTTTCAAGAAATCATGTCCTCATGCTATGAGGTAAATCATCTGCATCTACAACTATCTAATGCAACTCCATCAATGTTTCACTCTTAACTCTATAGTCCTCTCTACTGTACACTTCAATATGCAAGACATCTTCCTCTACTACACACTATTTCTTTCAACTCTTTGTTATCATCAATCCACAACAACACAACAATATTCTTGTCATAGAGATCTAGAATTTCATCTCTTTCCTGTTGTAACTCAAATTTTTACAGCAGCTCAACTTCTGGTACTACTACCTTCTCTATATCTCTTTGTTCATTACCAAAAGCACTAGTCAAGTGTTTTTCAGTCATGAAACACCGACATAATTGGATCTGAGTCATGTCCAATATAGGACATCCCACTTCCCTTTTTCATACAATGTACAAAGTTCCTTTGGTGAATCCAACCACTCAAGGTTGAAACTACACAACATGGAGTCACAGGCTCCCATGTTACACCTCCCTTGACTCAATCCACATCACCTACACAACTCGATCTGATTCATGTTCAATCTAGGACACCCTACTACCCTTTTTCATGTAGTGTACAAAGTGCCTTCAGTGTAGCCAAACACTCATACTCGAAACTACAAAACATGTAGTCACATGCTCCCATGTTACATCTTCCTTGACTCAATCCACAACCATACTCCGAATACCTCAATCAGTGATTCTGTCGATGTATACACATTATTGAAAATTACCAGAGACAACTTTCAAGAGTCTTCTTCTTCTCTATACAACACCTTCACACTCGGTCCTCAACAACCTTCACCCTTCTGCAAGATGTCTTCTTCCACATGAGATTTGAAATTTTCTCCTATATCTGTCAACAACATCTTCATCAAATTCCTCATCTCTCATACTATATGTTATCCGTATTTAACTTGATATTTTTCATCATTCTTCATCTTCACGACATCATCCTCTTCATCGCATGTAACCTTTGTAATCCTTTTAGTTTCCTTTTCCTACACAGATATCATTCTACTGCATCTTATTTTCATCCAAGCACATCCACTTCCATCTACAACCACACATTTCTTTCTTTCTACAAACAAGAAAATAACATATTAAGGGAAAACAAAAATTTCCATATTTTCTCTCTCCTTTTCTTCGTTACATCTGACACACCCACATGTATCTCTATCTTCTATTGTTGTAATTTTTTTGCATCTCTGTTCTTCTTAAATTCATGTATACTCAAAATACTATAGTCACCATTTGGTAACAATGCACCCACTGCAACCAAGATGTTCCTTAGAACATATGATCCCAGTCTCCAGTCCAGGAAACCTTTTGACTGTATTACTCTCGAATCCACACTTGGTCATTTCCAATGATCATGCCTTCATATATAATGAATCCTCTCATGACCCATGCTACCTCATTCATTTCGAGATAATATTCATGGATAAATTCAACCACAGCTACCATCCATTTCTAGAATTTATTTATCTTAGAGACTTCTTCCTTTTCAACAACAACCTTCTGAACTTTGCTTCATACAATTTTATGTTCCTTTCTATGTTTTCCCATTTCAGGGTTCATCTTGACGTCTGCTACTACTCCATTGTTTGTATTCTAACTCTCAATTTTTGTACCTCATTAACCTTCTCACCTTCATGAATAAATCCTTGAGAGTTATTTTATAGCCCTCAGCCAGACTACACTTCACATGCCCTTTCTCCGACATTGTCTCCTATCATTCTTCCTTTAGCAACACAAACTAAAACCACACTAGGGATGATTTTAGGGATGGAAATTTATTTTAAAATGTAGAAACCTTGGTTAATCTTACTAATCCTTCATATTCCAACTATAAAATGTTTGGCAATATTTTTGTACAAATATTCAAATTTCTAAGTATTTTATATAGTTTGTATAAAATTTTGGCAATTTTAAGGTAAAATAATTTTATCCTATAGAATTTGGGGGAATCATTTTTAGTATAGAGAATGGTTTTTTGGGAAATAATGTGGAAAATTATCCCATGAGAGAAATTTAGACCCTAAAATCATCCCTTAACCACACTCTCATAGGTCTTCTTGCCTTGCAGTTTCTTCCATCCTAGATTTGAACCACTACTCTAATATCTTCTCACATTTTTTCATCCTAGATCCAAACCATACTCTTATATCTTTTCACATGCTTTAATCTCAGATTTGAAACATTCTTTGATATATTCTCACATTCTTTAATTCCATAATTGAACCATGCTCTGATATCTTTTCACATTCTTTCACCCCAGAGTTGAGCCAAGCCCTGATACCACTTGATGAAATGGAAATCTACCCCCTACCATCAGAGTTTGTTCACAACACAAGATTTCTTGTTTGTGTGCGTAATGTTATCACCATTAAATTTTTTGTGTGAACCCGATATTTCAAGACTTATCGAGGTGCTAAATTGGTTGGAAGTCTGATAAATCAAGGGAGGGACTAAATCTAGTAGGAGAAGGATAAATTTGGCGGGAGTGTGAAGTTGATTGGACCTGATACGTCGCAGTTCGTGAGAACTCTATATAAACAATTAGGGATCATTTTGGGGGGAGGAGTTGCACGAAGGGTAATTCCCCAAAGAGGGCTGGAAACTAAACCATGGTTTTCCACCAGGACCACATGGTGCTACTAGGTGCATTTCGGGGTAAGAAGTGGGTTGCCCCACACCACTTCCTCATGCCCCCAAAATTGAAAAAGAATATAAAGGGAATTTTTCATTTCATTTTATTGTTTTTATAAATACTGGAACATTTGAAAGTTGGCGCGACCACCCACATTGAACTGAAGCTCAACAATATGCCAAGATAATGCCATTTCTGCTCATATCCAGGTATTTTTCATCGTCGCCATGGACTCAATCATAACGTCAGTGACAGAGAAAGACCCTATCTCAAATGAAGAACCCCTAATTGATCGAGATTCATACATGTTATACACTGAAATCACCATTTCACCCATATATGTGTCCAGAAGTAATTTGTCGAATAATACAGGGAAGCAAATACCATTCCTTGAAGTAGTCCAGGCCACTATAGTCCCTTATGCTATCGAAGTCACTTTCCCTTTTCCCAAATTCATAGGTTGGTGCGAAGAGGAGTATTCACGGGAAGAGAAATCTGTCTTAAATAAATAGGGGTCCAAGGTCCTGTGTAGGGTAAAGAGTCTATCAATTTTAAATGCCCTCAGCATACTAGAGTATTTCTCCGCAGCAAAAAAAAAATTCGATGAATAAAATCTAATTAGGGTCTACAGGGAGTGTCCATCAGAAGTCAAAGATCAATTTTTGTAGAGAATTTTCAAACTAGAGAATATTTCAGGGAGTCTATCTTTGCCAATGAATGTGAGTATAATGGTGATTGAGGTTTAATGGGTATGTTCCCTACTGATTCAAATTTTAGGTCTAGATAATGACAAACATGTGGTCGAGGTCATATTGGGTTTCCTGTTGGCATTGTTTCAGTCAGAGTCTAGTCCGTCAGTCTGTGTCAGTTTTGATAAATTCATAGCTGATAATATCCATAAACAACTAGTGAATTTATGCTCTCTAAGACATTTCAGATATTACACATACCTGCTGAAGATTTTCCTGGAAACAAATAAGAGAGAATTTATCGAAGCAACATTCATATCAACTGAATGTAAGAGGATCACATTGTTCATATTCATCAACAAATTCATATCCAGGGTTTACAACTTTATTTTCATTACCAACCTACCAAGAGTTATGGATGACATGAGGAGCTGTTTACAGCCAAATCCAAAAAACAAAGTGGGGGACTGAGTACTATTCATGCATTCATCAATGGTATGGGTTTATGGATGTCATGAATGTAATATACCAGATATCAAAAGTATACAAATCATAAATAAAATGCTAGAAATGGCAGAATAACAACAATATAACCAGAACAATCACTACAATAGCACTGAAATGATATAAGAATAACAACAAAAATAACACTTTGATTCTAAAAGCAATGTTCATGGGCCTCTTCGAGGGGGAAAACTCCAGTTGAGTAGAGCTATATTAAAATAATATCCAAGCTAGGGTTCTCATACCCTTGACTCCTATTATACTAAACATGTCTATCAAAAGAAGCATCTAGAGGAAGATCCTTCTAGAAGCAGAAGCTTCTATTAGGTCTTCTTACATTTGACTTATTCTATTTTATTGCAAGGCCTTATTAATA
>JZKD02S1047855.1:452802-467469 GCA_000966675.3 Picea glauca | reverse complement strand
CTTCTTACATTTGACTTATTCTATTTTATTGCAAGGCCTTATTAATATTGACCTTTATTACATCCGAATATATTGTTCTACCTATGTGCAGGTTAGGACCCTAACATGTCCTCCCGCTTAAAAACAACCTTGTCCTCAAGGCTTGAGAATCTCATAGATGATTGTAGGGGCTAAATTTTGCAAATTGGCTAATTTTCCATGGTTTTTCCCAAAAAATGATTTGCCAATTTCCATTTTTTCCAAAAACGATTCGTCCAAATTCCAGAGAATAAAATTATTTTACCTCAAAAATCGCCAAAATTGTATATAATCTATATAACATCCTTAGAAATTTGAATATTTTTACAAAACTATCGCCAAACATTTTACATTTTTCATATTAGGGACTAGTAATATTAGCCCAGGTTTCTACATTTTAATATAAATTTTCATCCTTAAAATCATCCCTGCTTGAGATGTGGAAGTTGTTGCAGAATGGTAGATGGTTCCCAAGTGGCATCTATTGGAGTTGTATCTTTCCACTGGACTAGAACTTCCTTGATGGTTCTCTAACGCAGGCGACGCTCACGCGGGTCCAAAACTGCTAGTGGCTATAGCCAAATGGATCCTTTTTTGGCTAACTCGGGAAGGTTGGTTTGAATTTGGAACTTAGTTCCAATAAATTTATTTAAGCATGAAACATGAAACATAGGATGTAGCTTTGAATCACTGGGCAAAGCTAACTAATAGGCTACTTGTCCCACTCGCTTGAGAACGATATAAGGACCATACAATTTGGGCGCTAGCTTCTGACAATGCTCGACCTTGAGGGAATTTTTCTTGTAAGGTTGTAGTCGAAGAAACACCTGATCCCCTTCTGCAAATTTGACATTCAAAGCAACCTTGATCTGCTTGTTTCTTCATGCGATTCTATGCCATGACCAAATTCTCTTTGAGGGTACAAATAATAGCCTCTCGAACTGTAAGTGTTTGGTCAACCAACTGGACCTTTGAGACACCAGGTAAGTATGAGAAAACTGAAGGTGGCTTCTATCCATATACCGCTTCAAAAGGCGTCATGCGTGTAGCTGTATGGTATGAAGTGTTGTACCACCATTCAACTAGCGGTAACCATTGAGCCCACTGATTTTTCTTTTCCGAGGCAAAACACCTCAAATATTCTTCCAAACACTCATTGACAACTTCTATTTGACCATCAGTTTGGGGATGATAAGTTGTGCTAAGATGCAATTGGGTGCCTTGTAGCTTGAACAATTCTTGCCAAAAATTGCTTGTGAAATTGTGTTTGCGATCAGAAACAATAGAGTGCAGCATACCATGAAGCTTGAAGACCTGATCCATGAAAATTTGAGCCACTGTGGATGCTGTAAATGGGTATTCAAGAGTGCATAAATGAGAATACTTGGAAAGGTGATCAACAACCATCATGATGAATGATTTATTTCCCGAATTGGGTAAGCCTGTAATAAAATCCATAGAGATATCCTTCCAAATAGTAGGTGGAATCGGAAATGGTTGTAGTGTGCCCAAAGATTTGACTATTTCTCCCTTGTTGCATTGACACACATCACATTCAATGACAAAATTACAAATGTCATGTTTCATACCATCCCAGAAAAAGAACGTTTGACCCTGTCATAGGTTTTGGTGAACCCAGAGTGCCCCACTGTGGGTGTAGCATGAAGCTCAAAAAGTACTATGGATTTAAGCTTTGATTTTTTACTTAATTACAAATGGCCTTTGTATCGAAGCTCATCATGAAGCCAATAGTAACCTGGGGAAGCTGGAGCATTGGACTGCAATTGTTGGATCAGATGCGAACTTTTGGGATCTTGTAGCCATTCCTGGCGAATGGCTTGGAGCCAATCTAGTACAATGAAGGAAAGAGAAAAAATGGATCCTTCATCTTCATATTTTTTGGAAAGTGCATCTTCCACCACACTGTCTTTTCCTTTCTTGTAAATGATCTCATAATCATATCCAAAGAGCTTAGTCACCCATTTTTGTTTCTCTGGGGAGGAAATGCATTGTTCCATAAAATACTTGAGGCTTTGATGGTCTACCTTAATTTGGAAATGTTTCCCCAATAGATAAGGGTGCCACAGATCAATGACATGTAGAATAGCCAAAATTTCCTTTTCATAGATTGATTTGCCCAGATTTCTTTTAGATAGTTTCTTACTGGTAAAGGACAAAGGCCAACCCTCTTGCATAAGGACAACACCGATTCCTTTCCCTGAGGCATCACATTCCAAGACAAAGGTCTTTGTGAAATTAGGAAGGGCTAGGACTGGATTCATGCACATGGCCATATTCAAGGTTTGAAAAGCTTGAGCAGCGACTGGAGTCCAAGCGAAAGAGTTCTCTTTTAGAAGAGTGGTGAGAGGTACTGAAATCTTTCCATAATTCTTAACAAACTTGCGATAATAACCTGTTAATCCCAGAAATCCACTCAAGATTTTGAGATTCTTTGGGTGAGGCCAGCCTTGCATAGCTTCAATCATTTTTGGATCCACCCTAACTCCATCCTTGCCAACCAGGTGACCCAAGTATTCTACTTTTGAGGCACCAAAAACACATTAGACCATTTCAGGAAAAGTTGGTGCTGAGAGAGTAGATGGAGAACTCAATCCACATGAGAAAGATGGTTTGTCCAGGTTTTTATATAGATGAGGATATCATCAAAGAAAACTAAGAAAAAATGACGGAGAAAAGGACAGAAGACATGATTCATGAGGCTTTGGAAGGTGGAGGGGGCATTACACAAGCCAAAGGGCATGAACAAAAAATCATAGTGGCTCTCATGAGTTCTAAAGGAATTTATGGTAATGTCTTCCTCTTTCATACATATCTGGTGGTAGCTCGAATGAAGATCAAGTTTAGTAAAGAATTGGGCGCCACTTAATTCATCCAGGAGGTCATCAATGATAGGAATGAGAAATTTGTCTTTAACGGTAAGTTTGTTGAGGGCACGGAAGTTAGGACACATTTTCAAAGAAAATTATTTCTTTAAGACCATGACCACAGGAGAAGAGTAGGGGCTCGTGCTAGGGCAGATAATGCCTGCATTAAGGAGTTCCTGGACCATTTTCTTAATTTCATTTTTTTGGGAAAATGGGTGACGATATGGGCAGATATTGGGAGGAAGGCCTCCGGGTACAAGGGGAATGGAATGATCATGAACACCATGGGAAGGAGGGAGTCCCTAGGGAGTGGAAAAGACCAGTTGATGTTTAGAAATGATGGCTTGGAGGTCTTGCGGCACCGAGGGTGTCTTTGTTGCTTGTATGGCATGGAGTTGGGAAATAACACCAGAATGACCTTTTTTGAGCAGGTTTTCCATGCGATGGGAACTAATGATCTCAAGTGAATCGGTGGTGATGCCTTGGAACTTATGTTGTGGCCCTCCTAGTCAAATTGCATGGTTAATTCCTTAAAATCCATGATAATGGGACACAAATTCCTTAGCCAGTTTGCACCCAACACAATGTCACAACCACCCATGTCGATAGCAAACATATGAGATTTCAGGTGTTAGTCACCAATTTGGAGACACACATTTTCACAACGCCCTCCACATTTCATTGAGCCACCATTGGCAATCATGATTTGGAAATTATTGATGGCATGGATGTAGCAATGAGTTTCTTGGGCAATACGACGATGAATAAAATTTTGGGTGCTTCCACTATCAACCAAAATGATGACCTTCCGATGCTTGATGTAACCGATTAGCTTGAGGGCTTGGGGGGCGGAGAAGCTAGTGAGAGCATTGAGGGAAATGACTGGTTCTACTTCCGAAGGGTCTGAGAGAGGGGTTATGCCAGTGGTTTCAGGTGACTCAGACACAAGGGGAATTTCAACATCCTCTTACGAAATATCCTCGGAGATGGCCATAAAACGATTTTTTTCCTTACACTTGTGGCCCGAGAAATATTTGTCATCACAATTATAACAAAGGCCTTTGAGTTGGTGTTCAGCCATTTCATCCCTAGTCAATTTTTGGATCTTTAGTAGAGTGGAGGGAGTAGGGGGCTTTACTGGTTTAGCGCGAGGGATAAAGAAGGGTTTTCGGTTTTGAGAAGATACAACTTGTTTTGCTTCTTTATCTCTTTTAGTAGCCTCCACCCAACTTTGAGGCTGATCCATGAGGAAATGGGCACGAATCTCATCCTTTAGGCCACTAATAAAACACTCTCGGAAAAAGGCATCAGACATGCCCTCTATTCGAAAATCCAGGCGCTCAAAGGCATCTATAAAGTCTTTCACTATTCCTGATTGTTTCAACTTTGTCAAACGACCCAAATGGTTGGTGTCAGTGTCAAAGATTTCATAAATATCTTCCACAAAGTGTGTCCAAGCAATATACCCTTGACGAGAAGTTTTTCTTCATTTCCACCATTGCCAACGTTCTTGATCTAGATGGAGAACACCATACTTGATTTTTTCCAAGTCATATGTAATGTCGTATAAAGAGAAATAATATTCCAGTTGTGTTACCCAACCAGTGGGGTCTGAGCCATCAAATTTGGTCACATCCACCCATGGAAGGCGTAGGTCACGTTGAAAGTGATGGTGCTAAAAGTTATGGGAATGAGAGGAATTTTCACCTTCAGTATGTGGGGGTGAGTTAGAGGAAGGGTTATCTGTAGGGATATGAAGCTTGGTGCAGAGTGACGAAAAGATAAATTCAAGATGGATGGTCAGGTCTTGTTTTATTTCCTCCATTGAGGATTGCATGGTTGTATTGATGGCAACAAAATTGGCACTGAGTTGTTTCACTTCTTGTTGGGTCTCGGTGAGACTAGATTGCAAGGTATTGAAGCGAGTTTCAAAGTATTGGCTATGGGTATGGGTGATGAGGATGAGGGAACCAAAAAGGAGCAGGTGGGGTCAAATTTTTTTCCAAAAAATGATATGTATGAATGTGATAAGGGAGAAGAGATGAATCCAAGGGAATAGGTCTCAAATAATGGTGAAAAAATTTCCAGACTTTTTTTTTTTTTACACCTGCAGAGTTATACTCCGGTCTGAAGAATACTATAGTGATGAAATGCCTAAATTATTAACCAGGAAGAAATGTGTAGTTACTTGGCAACCCGAACACAGTTGCATGACAATAGATCTTGTCTATTTTGATTTGTTTATGTTGTTGTCCCCAAGGGTTAGGTATTCAAGGGTTCTACAGACAAGGGTTTGCACTGTGCTGAATCTCTCTGATATACGTGTGGGGTCCAACAGTAGTACTCGAACCAATATCTCAAGGCACTAAGTAAGGAGGATAGACCATACCCTTAGCCATACTACCCGACTACCTAGGTACTAGAGAGTATCTTCCCAAGTGTTGTTCTCGGTGGCATTATAGTAGTCAAGCGACCGATCGGTTTATCTAAAGAGAGCTTTAGGAAATCTAGGCCAATCCATACACAGGTGTTGTCTGATGTGCTACCACTCGAAGGGGTACCAACAAGGGTTACAAGGGTGTCCAACAGATGTGTTCTTAATAAACAATTGTATTTCTTGCGTGTATGAATCCCTCAACCATGGGTTTATGTGCGTAATGATAGATCTTTGTGGCTTAAAGACGCTGGAATATGTCTCTACCTTGGAAAAAAATTTACCCACAATTTCTACCAAGGAAAGTGGTCTGATACCACTTGTAATATACCAGATATAAAAAGTATGCAGAATAGAAATAAAATGCTAGAAATGGCAGAATAACAACAATATAACCAGAACAATCACTACAATAGAATTGAAATGATATAAGAATAACAACAAAAAAAACACTTTGATTCTGAAAGAAATGTTCACGGGCCTCTTTGAGGGGGAAACCTCTAGTTGAGCAGAGCTCTATTACAATAATATCCAAGCTAGGGTTCTCATACCCTCAACTCCTATTTATACTAAATATGTCTATCAAAAGAAGCATCTAGAGGAAGATCCTTCTAGAAGCAGAAGCTTCTATTAGGTCTTCTCACATTCAAATTATTCTGTTTTATTGCAAGGCCTTATTAATATTGACATTTATTACATCCAAATATATTGTTCTACCTATGTGTGGGTTAGGACCCTAAAAATGAATGCTCCTATATTCTGCCTTATTTTTCTGACACTCAGAGTCTTTTCCCTTGAGTTCATCATGCAAAGAAGCATATCTGAGACAAAGAATTTCTTGAAATCGCACAAAGCCTCCAACCTCAAATTCCCTTTCATCATTGGACCCCTCATTGTCAAAACTAGATCATACTTATCTCGGATTCATGCAAAGATCAAAGTGTTTGGTTTTGCACAACTACAGGAAAGAAGATATTATCCACATCAGATCATATCCAAGAGAAGAATGATGAACACACAGGCCTCTTATGAGATTGAACATGTTGAGGGTTTTGATAAGTTGGAAAATCTAGAAGTCTTCACTGATATGGAAGAAATATTGCAACCAACTCAAACACAACAAGTGGAGGCAACCCTGCAACAGAGTCAAACACAAAAATATACTAAAAAACTGATATTCAAAGTACCCAAAATAAGTGTTTACAGTAAGAGAAGCAGTTCAGAGGCCATGGGCACCAGTGATAAGTAGACTGCCCCTAAGAATATAAATATTACACATTCCCCACAGATAGTGGATTTAGAGGAAGAACCTAAAGAAAAAGTGAATATGGATATGGTGGAGAGTGGTACCAACACTATAGAAGTTGAAAAGGGAAGCAAGCTCCAAATTGAAGGCATCTCAAGGACCTTCAACAACAAAAAAACACATCTTTTATAAGACATCTGGGGAAACTTATCAATCTAAAGAAGATATGAAAAAACAATATGTTGAGAAAGGGAACATGGTTATGGGTGAGATGAGGGATTTAGTCCCTGAAGTGGAAAATATTTCTCAGCACAAGTCTTCTCTGTAAATAGTAAGGGATATTGAGAACATGACCTTTAATATAGCAGTTGCAGATGAAGATAAAGTATATAAGATCAAGATAAAAGATGAAAACATCAGTGCTCTAGACAAAGTCAAATTCCACAGAAATATGAGTGATGTGTTTTATTATGATTACTTTAGTCTAAACTTGAAGAATTACAAGCTGTCATCTTATGCAATAAAATTGGAAGGTAAATTGAGGCAAGAAAAATCATCTAGCAGAGCTTGGAAGACTCAGGTCAAGAGGATGGAATCTGAGGGCCCCCAAGGGGTGAAATCCGCATTTGAAGAGAAAGAGAAATTGACTCAAAGTTTGAAGAAGAAACTGAAAATGTCTGCCACAGAGCCTCCACAAACAATAGAACTGGTTGTTCTAGAACATGAAAAAGAAGCATTTCGACATGAGGCATTGGATTACAAAGCTAAGACATTGTAGATAGAACAAGAAAAGGTGAATTGGTCACAAGGACACACATAATTGCTGAACAAAGTTGTCGATACAACTTCTACTATAGAATTTGGACCAAGAACTGAAGGAATAGTCTAGGCTATGTCACAAGGAAATGAAAACAAAGGATGAAAGAATGGCTCAATTTCAAAAGGAGAATCAAGCCTTGCAGGAAAGGATAGACAAGATGAAAATAATATTAAGAGACAAAGGACTATTGCAGGGAGACAAGCACATCATCTGGGATTCTATAGTTGCTGAAGCTTCCAAGTTCAGAGTCTATTTAAAATTCATCAATGATAAAAACAACATGGCCATCATAGCCAAAATCAGGTGCACTGCTTTGAATGAGACTTTAGCCAAGAAACCATCTGAGTGGGACCAAAATTCCACAAACCTCCTAAGCTCCATACCTATTATAGAACTTCATACCATTGGAGTTAAATATAGAACTACATTGATCATTTGGGTCAGGAGGGTTATTGCTAAACATAACCTGTTGAAATCAGTTCAAACCAAGGCAACACAGATGGAGAAAAGTGTGTAAGAATTCAAGGATCTGCTTGAATAATTTTTTATTAAAGGCCTCCCACCATTTTGGGATGGCGAAAGGAAATTATATGATTAGGAATAATACAACTCTCACCTCACTCAGTGTAGAATGGATCACTCCAAATTTGAAAACCTGGAGGAAAACCTGAAAGGATCAAGCCTGGTTGAACATTTGATTACAGATTTTGATATTTTGAATCAATTCAAAACAATGAAGATTGGACTACCAGTCATGACATACGCCTCATGCATTGAACTGGAGATCCTAATCAAAGAAATGATGGATTATGATATCCCTTTTGAATTGCAATGGAAGGAGATAGTACGGTTGGGTAAAACAAAGTGCAGTTTTCTAGTGTCCAACAAATGATTTCCATGTGTCACTGAAGATAGCAGATCAGACAGGAGACTAGAATAGAACAATTGGAAAAATGTGTCAGAGGAATTGACAACTGGATCATAAAACATTTTCCATGTTAATCATTATAATCAGTTCCCATACCAAAACTGTCATCTGTAATTATTGTAATCTGTTTTTGAAGTTGAAACATTTCATTTCAGTTATTGTAATTGGTGTCACACTGAAGGAACTCAAATTGTATAAGTATTAGAGGTTCCAAATGTATTAATGTTGGCAAAAGTGCAAGGGCATGATTTTAGCTATTCGAAACTCAATTGTAATTTTCTGAAGATGAATTGAAAACATATGTAGAAGTCTTTGAAGTTTCCATGAAAAGATTCTAATGGCGGTGATCTGAGTTTTCTCTCCTCTCCTTGTATGTATTTCCTATATTTTTTATTTCATTTTCACCGTATTCTATTTAAATTGGATAGTCAAAGGCCCATAATTCATATTGTGATGCTCTCGACTGAAGAAATTTAAACAATGTTAAGTTCTTCCTAACTAATTCAGAATTCATTTATTTAATGCTTTGATGCAGGTATATGTTTTCTTTTTCTTTCTACACTATGCAAATTTACAAATTATAAATCAGAACTATCACCTCATTTATCCTTCCAGCCCTTTATCCTCTGGATATTTATACAGACAAGTCAATTTTTCCATTCAGTTTCAGAAGTTTGACTCCATAGCTCTAAGTGTCCCTCCCCTTCCTTGCCAACAAATTTATAAAAAAACCCAAGAAAACAAAACCTAGCCATTGATTGTCAAAGAAGCACAAAGTGACATGAGAGAGCCCTCTTTGAGCTAAGAAAGCTAGTACCTAGCTCTAAAGTTGGTTTTTAGGTTACCTCTGTCATTTTTTTTTATCAGCCGAACAAATTTACAAAGTGCTAACATTCTGGCGTCGTTGTTGGGGATCGAAAGTGAAATATTCCCTAGGAAAAGAACGACTTAAAGCTTCAGATTTGATTCTTGAGGGTGACAGTGAATCAAGCACCTTATTGGATGAAACTGAATTTACACTAGTGACTCCATTACAAAGAGACCAGTAGCATAAAGTAGTTTGAGCTATAAACCTGGATCCCAAGAGAATTCACACCAGGAGAAACCCAGACCTAGAAGCAATGATCCATGTGTCTGATCCTAAGACGATTATAGACAAAAGAAAAGAAAAGCCAATAAGCCCAATTTTGTGTCTGGAGATATATCTATCCTTTCCCAAATATGGAATGACAAGCATTGAAGACCTTGATTTTGATGTGAAATTTGAGAAAACTCTATTCATAACTAAATCCGAGTCTT
Organism: Picea glauca; assembly: GCA_000966675.3. Classification (NCBI taxonomy): domain Eukaryota; kingdom Viridiplantae; phylum Streptophyta; class Pinopsida; order Pinales; family Pinaceae; genus Picea; species Picea glauca. The sequence goes on along the minus strand of JZKD02S1047855.1, from coordinate 457,839 downwards.
GTTTGAGCGTGATCATCTTTGATAAGAAGAGGTTCCAAGATTTAATTGTAGTTACCTCTGCCAAACCTCTTGTGATTCATACTCATAACCAACAACCACTTTAAGTCCTTAATGTAGCCATGGTAGCTAGGTTTCCCCCCCTTATTGTACCTTCTCAGTTACATGATTTTCCCTGGGAGTATAATCTGAGGATTAATTTGTATGATGTTGAAGGTAATGTGTCATCCTAGAAACATTTAGATTGGTTCAATGATTTTATATACCTAGAGGAAGTAGATTTTGAATATGTAAAAATGAGGTTTTTTGCACAAAGTCTTGCAGGAGAAGTCATAAAGTGGTTCATAGCTCTCCTAGCAGCAAGTATCCTAAATTTTGAATCCTTTGAAACCAATTTTGTTTCAAAGTGGGGTTACAAGGAAAACCCCCTTCAGTTGTTAACCCAGTATAAAAACATGAGAAGGTCACCTGATGAAACAATGTCAGAGTTTTCAGCAAGATTTATCAAAGTTTATAATTCAATTCGTACTGAAGTAAAACCCCCTCCTAGTGTTTCTCAACTTAAATATGTTGATTCCTTTGAAAGTGATTTTGATTTGTTGTTGAGGGAAATAATATCTACTTAATTAGATGATATGATGAGTGATGTAGTAGAAGTTGAAGTAAATCTAATGGCCTCAGGAAAGATCAAATCTAACTTTGATAGGGACATGAACAAGGTTCAAGATAAGGCACAACCTTCAACCTCACAGTCATCAGAAGAGAGGTTGAAATGATGATGAATACCATGGAGAAACTGATGGATAGGATGTATTTAGACAATATGCCTAACACCAAAGAACATGTTGATCTTATACCTAGGAATCAGAGAAGACCATCAGTTCCAAAAATTAGACAAAGAGATCAGAGAAACCAGGGTGATCAACAACTAAGACCTCCTTTTCAAAATAATTATGTGAATGAAAATTATGATGAAAATTTTGAAGACAATATGCATTGTTGTGAGGCTAATGAAACATAGGTGTTTTTGACTAAAGAATAACATGACCAGTTCATGGATGCAAATGAAATATTCATGTAGGAGGATGAGGAAAGGTTGTCAGTAGAAAAACAATATTACCAAATAGGGTTGGAGAATGCCATCATGAAATTCCAAAAACAGTATAATCCTCAAAACAAAAAGGTGCATGCAAATACTCCAAAGGGAAATCTTACCAAAGAATCTCATAATAACATAACTTCTTCAATTCAACCTAAAAAGGACTATGTTGCAAAATATGTTGTGGAGAAAGGAAAGTAGAAGGAAGAACCCCAGAAGAAAGTACCTGAAACAAGAAAGGAAACAGTCATCAAAGAGGTAGAGAAAACCTCATCTTCCTTTAATTTTGAAAGTGAGATGGCCAAGATTAAAATCTATGTACCATTCAATGAGTTGATAAGGAACAATGAATATAGAAACTAGATCATCAAGATGCTCAATATGGAATAAACTTATGATACTTTGAACATACAAGATGATCATCCTGCCATCTTGTTTGGCCCACGTGTAGAGGAGATTAGTGATGCTGATGAGGTCCCCCCTTTCTATGTCAGTCTGAAGATCCATGATATGACTCTGCACAATGCTATGTTGGATTCAACAGAATCCCATAACCTGATGCTCAAGGTGGTCATGGACCAATTGGGCCTGGACATTACAAGGCCTTACGAGGATTGTTTATCCTTTGATTCAAGGAAGGTGAAGTGCTCGGACCTAATCAAATATCTGGTGGTATCTTTGTCTCAAATTCCAGCAAAAAACATATTCATGGATGTAGTGGTTGCTAATATCCCTCCCAAGTTTGGCATTCTATTATATAGGTCATGGGATGCAAACTTGAAAGGGACTCTGCAAATGGATATGCCATACACCAATATCCATCTCTTTGTTCAAGATAGGAGATTGTTCACACAATTTTTTCTCAAATACATGGTCATTAACAAGTCCCAACCAAGTAACCATCCCATTTACTATGTGGAGACTAAGATGGGTTCTTCTATTTTCTTCAATAATTTGTGTTTTGAAGGGAAAGGGACAAATATTGATATGGCTGCCAAAGACCAATCTGATCAGCAGACTGAGAAAATTTCATAACAGCAAGACAATGCATAGAATGAGATGTGTAACATGAGCTTCGATGGATATGTCAGTGGAGAAGGAGTAGGAGCCAGTGTGTGGATTAATGCCCCCAGATTGGCCACAAAACTGTGTTCTTATAAACTTTCTTTTGATTGCAAAAACAACATGGTTGAATATGAGGCATTGGTGTTGGAATTGAAGACTTTGAAATAAATGGGTGCTAGGAGGACAGTTGTTAATGGATATTATGAGTTTATCATAAATTAGGTGAAGGGAATATATCAAGCAAAGCACCCCATATTAAGAGCATATAGGAATATAGTGCTTGACCTTCTTGAAGAATTTTTAGAATATAGTCTCTCAGCAATTCCAAGGGGTCAGAATCAGATTGCTAATTCTGTAGCTACTTCAGCCTCATTTTTAAAAATCCCAATCTTTCCTAACATGGGATATGAAATTGAGGTCAAGCATAGACCAATTGTGCCTGATAATATTAATACTGGCAGGTTTTCGAAGATGATAAACAAATAGAAAGTTTCTTCAAAATGGAGGATGGATTTGAAAATTTAAATATTGATGAGGAATATTGTGGTGATGAAGAAGATGCAGTTGTGTTCACAAATGATGGTTATTTCAAAAATCATATTGTTGGTAGAGATATAGTGCATCTAAAAAGTAACATCATTCCCAAAGGACTGGTCCCATTGGAGAAACTCTTTGATAATAATGATGTGGCCAGGAGTCCTAAAATTACTATAAATGATGGAGATGTTGAACATTGCAACATTGGGACTCATGAAGATCCTAAGATCATTAAGCTATCCAAGACACTCAGCCCAAGGTCAAGCAAAGATGTATAAATTTAATGAAAGAACTCCCTAATGTTTTTGCTTGGAGCTATGAATATCTGAAATTTTATGACACCAAGGTGATTCAACATGTGATTCCAATTAAAGAGGACCATAAACCGTTCAAGCATAAATTAATAAGAATTAGTCCTTTGTTTCTACCATTGATTGAGAAAGAGATAAATAAGTTGTTTGAAGCCAAGATAACAGTGTATCTAAGGTTTTCTAAGTGGGTGGAAAATATGGTTCCTGTCAGAAAGAAGAGTGGAGAGATCAGATTATGTGTAGACTTCAGAAATATGAACAGGGTGTCTCTCAAGGACAACTACCCACTGCCTAAGATGTATCACATTCTACAAAAAATGGTGGGTGTTGGATTACTGAGAGGGGGAGTGAATCAGTAATAGAATAATTATAATCCTTTTTCTCCAAATAATCCAAGTGTTATATCAATGTAGAATTATTATCCAATAATGAGCAATAAGAAATGAACAATCACACACATGCACAGTACACAAGTGTTTTACGTAGAAACCCAAATCGGGAGAAAACCATGACTTGTTTTTTCTTATATGTCTTGAAGAATTACATTCATTGGAAGCACCAAATTCCTTTGTTTTCCAGCTGCAACTGGAAGGAGGCTCCAAACCCCTAGTTTCTCAGGCTACAACCTGAGGGAAGCTCCAACTCCCCAATTCTCTGGCTACAACCAAAAGGAGGCTACAACCCCCTAAGTTCTCCGGATACAACTGGAAGGTGGCTACAACCATCTGTCCTTGCCCTGTCCAACCGCCCTGAAGTAGAAGTAGAATGATGGAACCATTGTCACACTATCATTGTGAGATATACCACTGTAAATCTATACCAATAAACCTGAATCATGCATCAACCGTGCATCAACCATGCACCAACCTGTACCAAACAATATGTAATCAACCTGTACCATAAAAAAGTGCAACCAACCATGTACCAAGTATGTACCAATCATATGTCAAGTAATCATCAACTATGACTCATCAATATGTACCAACATCATCAACTATACACTTCATGTATGTGCCAAAGCATCAACTGCTTGTCTCAACCATGTACCCAACTTGTACCTCAACCAAAATCCCTCATAAATTTCATCATCCAAATATGATTTGTAACTCTGTAATGTACCTAGTGTATATGATCACATACCTACAAAGCTTCCTTAACTTTAACAACAACAGACTAACATTTTCATCAAACTTTTCTTTAGTCTCACAAGACTAGTTTTGGATTAGTTAACAACCCTAACTTGAAATAATCATAACTTTGTAACTGTAATGAATAAATATATGAAACTGATATACAATTTTATTCAATGTGTTTTATGCAATTCCTCCAGGTGTCACTACTTGGAACCTCTCAGAAAAGGAGTTATAGAAAAAATGGCACACCTTACTGAATTCTGGCTTATTCTAGAGAGTGACCTTGTAGATCGTGCCCTGCACAGAATATTTTTTGAATTGATATGAAACTATTAAAAAGAATACTATAGACTGTAATATAACCAACACATTTGGTCTTACTTAATTTGGATTTGTTATGCAGAAGTTATGACATTTTTACTTGAGACACCTGTTTTTGACTAGTTTCAGGACTAGCCACAAACCCTATTTTCCACGGAGTGTAACTCCAAAAATAAAACGACCTACAAGATGAATTTTATACAACATATAATTGGATATGTTTCCTCAATGGAATATAAATTTCAGTCTGATTCATTATGGAAAAAATTTTATTGCGAAAATGGTGAGATGACCTGAAAAAAAAACATACCTTAGAAAGCATCATCAAAAGAATTTATCCTTCCTTGAATTCCGGCCTTCTTTTCTTCACTTTCCTCATAAATTCGACTTATATATCCTTTGTTTACCTCATACACCTATAGGTATTCAATATTCTCAAGTGTGTATTTAATGAGAGATCCTTGCCTCTTATTTATACTCTCCAAGTAGCTTCCTTAAAAACATCTTCTAGGTCACTTTACCCACTTTCTTTATTTTAGGGTTAACCCACTTCTAATTTCTCCATTAAATTTAT
>JZKD02S1047855.1:428336-440310 GCA_000966675.3 Picea glauca | reverse complement strand
GATCTGGGCGCCCTCTCTTCGGCCGTTCATCTATGCATTGTGATTAACTGTGAGCGCGAAGGAATATGTTCTCCGAAAGACTTAGGGTAAGTGCATATCATGGGTTTCCCCAAGATTTTCCATGTTTTTATCACCAAGGGGTTAAAATTCAAACCTTTTAAACCTCAAAGATATGGTTCAACATTGATCATCATGCTTGTTTTATTGAGATAAAGAAAACTACCCTATGCTCTAACCTAATCACCTATGACAATTAGCAAAGATTGAACTGTTGGGCTAAGAAATTACTCTATCCTGGGGTTATATGACCAAGATTAGGCAGTTTGGTCAAATTTATTCACTAGCTAACCTAAATCACTTGGCTAAGATTAAACAGTTTAGGCAAGCTTATTCACTACTCCTATGAACATCAATTTAAAAGAACTTGGCCATGCTTGAAAGGTATGGAACAAGTCATTGTTATTGCATGGGGCTCTATTCAATTTATTTTATGCCCTCTTTTATTCTTTTTCTTTTCTTTTCTTTTCTTTTCTTTCTCTGTTCTTTTTCTTTTTCTCAAATTATTTGTAGAATGGAAAATCATTTGATAAAAAAAAACACTAAAGAGATAACATTTCAGTCACCAGTTGATCCTATAAATTATAGGGTTATAACAACAGCTCCACCTGGGGATGGTACTCTCCTTGTGAAGTGCCAAGAATCTTGATTCCTGATGTTCTGAAAAACTTTCTCCATAGTTGCCTTTGTTGCTTGATTGGTTTTATTTTTGAAAACTAGAAGAAAATGTTCAGTGGCTTAGGGCCTTCTCTGCAGGCTTCAACCATCTGATCAAAGTTATTTCACTCAAAAACTTGTAAGCAAAATGAAAATGGTTTGTACAATGGAAAGTGTGACTGCAGGTCCCTACCGAGGAGGTGAATAGTGCTTCAACATTCTGCCATTTACAGGTCCTCCTGGTAGATTTGTCCCATTGCTATTGTTGAGAAAGAAGGCATTATTTCCTCTGAATGCTTAAATCATGTAAGGTCCCTTCCATAGACTGTCAAATTTTCCATACTTCCCCTTATCCTCATTTCGGGCATCCCATCTCAGAACCAAGTCACCTAGCTCAAAGTCATCTTCTTTAGTTCTTTTGTCAAAGATCTTTTTAATGCTTTCTTCGACAACCTGAGTTTTGTTGTATACTTATTCTCTAGATTGCTGCAAGTGGATCATCTTGTTTATCCTTCTTTGAGAGTCATTCAGCTCGACTTGCATCTCTTGCAGCAATTTCATGACAGGAACTCCTAAGGAAGTGGGAAAAACTTCTTCAGTGCCATAGACTAGCTGATATGGTGACATACCAATTGACCTCTTGGTAGCCTGTCTATCAGCCCATAGTGAGAAAAACAACTTGTTATGCCATGATTTTTTTTTTTCCTGCAAAGTATTCTTAATAATGTTCACCAGGGTCTTATTGGATGACTCCACCAGCCCATTTCCCTGAGGGTAATAAGCTGTGGAATGACCCAAACCAATATGATACTGGTTGCAAAAGTCTATGAGCTTCTTAGATCGGAAAGCAACTGCATTGTCAGTTATAATCTTTCTAGGACATCCAAAATGAGACAAGATATTATTTTCAAGAAATTTAATAATGACAGAATCATTGGCTTGCCTGTTTGGTACAACTTCGATCCACTTTGTGAAATAGTATGTAGCAGTAAGAATCCACCTGTGTTGGCCCAAAGAGGGAGGATGTATTTCTCCGATAAAGTCTAATCCCCATTGTTGGAAAGGAGCTTCAACAGAGATTGGTTTTAGGGGCAAAGGAAGGATCTTCTTTTTTCCCTCGAACACCTGGCACTTATGACACAAAGTCACTTTCTGATGCACATCGACGAACAACATAGGACAATAGAACCCAGCTATGAGAATTTTATTAGCTGTGGTCTTCCATCTCAGATGACCACCACAGTCTCCTACATGAAAATCCTTCAATACTTTGTCAGCTTCATATTTTAATGAACAATTCAACAAAATACCTCCAGGATCCTTCCAATATAGATTGCCTTCTAGAATGAAAAATTTTAGTGCTTTCAATTTCAAAAACCTAGCTTTAGTTTTGGTCAGACCAGGGGGAGCTTGTAAGTTATGCAAAACAAATATCAGGTCTTCATACCATAGAGAGTTCAGAAATACCTCTTTCATGCTTAGAGTCGCCTACTCTCCCTGTTCATCTACTGCAGCTAAGAAATTAATATCAAGAGCATGGAAATTGGATTCAACCATTAAATTTTCTAGACCTTGACCTTTAATGAATTTAGTAGGCTTAATCTCTATGTCATACTCCAGAATGATAGAAATACATTTTCCTCTTTGGCCATCTGGATTGTCCTGAGTTAAAATGTCTTTTACTACCACGTTCAGAACATATGTGATGGTGTGGGAATGGAGAATATATACTCTAAAATCTTTATGGCTTTCACCAGGGAAAAATCTTGTTTCTCCATTATTTTATAATTCAAAACAACATCTCTTAATGCTTTACTGAAAAAGGCTATGGGCTGTTCATACCCTTTGTTGTTTTTCTGTAGTAATATTGCTGCAATGGTATGTTCAGAAGCGAAAGAGAAAAGGTAAAAATCTTTGGTGAAATCAGGACTGATCAAGACTCGAGCCTGTGTGAGTGCACGTTTAACTTGTTCAAAAGACTGCTTAGATTCAATGTCCCATTTTATTTTTGTGTCCTTTTTTAACATGTTTGTGATGTTCCTGAGAAGATCAGCCAGGTTGGGTATGAATCTTCTCAGAAAGTTTATTTTTCCAATGAAAGACTGTAGTTGTTTGATATTCCTTGGGTGTACTGATTTCTAGATAGCATCGATTCTACTGGGGTCTATCTTAATTACATCCTTAGAGATTATGTGCCCCAGTAGTTTACCTTCCTCTAATTCGAAAAGGATTTTCTTAGGATTTAGAGAAATCCCGAATTTCCTGCATTTCTCGAATACTCGTCTGAGATGTTGTAAGTGCTCGTCATTGGATTGGGAATACACAGTTATGTCATCCGGATAAATGACAATAAATTTTCCAAGTTCTTCCACAAAAATAAATGTCCATTGCTCTTTTGAAAGTGGCCCCAGTGTTCATTAAACCAAAAGGCATTTTCATGTACATGAAGGTACCCCAAGGTGTTGTGAAGGTTGTTTTCTCTTGGTCATCTGGGTGAACGAGAACCTGGTTATAGCCTGAGAAACCATCCAATAAGGAGATTCCGCTGGATCCAACTTCCTTTTGTAATATGTGGTCCATTTTTGGCAATGGGTAGTTGTCTTTTAGGGAAACCTTGTTCAGGTTTTAGAAATCAATGCAAAGCTTGATTTCCCCAAATTTCTTTCGGGTTGGGACCAGATTTGAAACCCATTTGGAAAAACGTAAGGGAACTATGATTTTAGCATCATACATCTTTTTGATTTCTTTTTCTATCAGGGGAATTAACTTGGGATTGATTCTCCTAAGTTTCTATCTGAAAGGTTTTTGATCTTCTTTTATCGAGATCCTATGTTGTATGATGCTTGTATCATAAGATTTTAAATCTTCGTAACCCCAAGCAAACACATCTGAATATTCCTTGAAAAGTTCAATGTATATAAGTTTTTGGTCATGGGGTAAAGATTTGGAAATTTTTACCATCTTGGGTTTCTCTTCTTTCCCTATGTTGCAGTCTTCAACTTCTTTACCACTGGCTTCAATTTTTGGTTTTTTAGCTACATTATTAAAATCAAAAAGGTCTTCTAAAGGAACTAAACCCCTAGGTAAAACATTACTCTTTAAATGAAAAACATCGGATTCTATCTCATATTCACCTAAATATCCTGAATCTACTTTATTTACATTGTCATTTCCAAAATCATATTTATTTACATTTTCATCCTCATTTTCTAAGTCTATGTTTGTACATTCGAAATCATTTTTGCATTGTAGAAAATCTTCAATTTGATCATCGTTCCCAAATACCTGCCAGTATCTGATGTTGTCTGGGACAGTCGGTCTACACTTCACCTCCACCGTGTATGGGTGAGTGGAACGAAAAGGTATCTTGCATGTAGTTGCTGACGTAACTAAACCATCTGCTAAAATATTATGTCCCCTGGGCATCACCTGAAAATCAACTTCAGTGAAATATTTAAGGGCATCCAAAATAGCATTCCTATAAGCTATGAGACGGGGATGTTTTGCTGCATACTCACCTTTGATTTGTTTGATAATTAATTCAGAATCGCCTCTTACCATGATTTGTTTGGCACAAACTTTCTTTATAAGTTTCAGATCGAGCATCAAAGCTTCGTACTCGGCAATGTTGTTAGTGCATTGAAAATTTAATTTGTAAGAATGGTTTTCCGAATACTTGGATTTGTGATTGTGCAACCAAACTCCTACTCCAACTCCCTCTTTGCTTACAACTCCATCGAAGTCCATGCTCTAGAAATCTGCTGGCAATTCTTCACTTATCACATTTTTCTTTCTTTCTTCCACGATGATTTCTTGGCCGTCTTTTGGATCAAATGTTTCCTCTTCCAGATGAGCGATTTGTTCTCCCATATCGCCATCATTATATAGGATAAAGGAATCTAGGTCAGAATGTGCAGAGTACAGAGGATAGTTATGTGGTTTTTCTTGGCTGCTAACCATATATTTCATCAGGGCCTCTCTGTACAGTCTTCTCTATTGCCCGAATACTGGGATGGTGATGTATGAAATATCCAACTGTAAAGTACCTTTCAACTTGCCCCCCCAAGAATTGGACAACAACATACCATATTTCGAGAGAATTTTTGCGACCACAACATCCATAACCATGCTTTTTGCTGGAATCTGAACTAGAGTGATACATAAGTCTTTGATTGAACTGATACATCTGACTTTGTTGGAGTCAAAAGAGTGTAAGTCCTTATAAGGTTTGGTGACCTCGAGTCCCAGTTTTTCCATCACTGCTTTAGGCATCATATTATGGGAAGATATAACATAGCATTGTGTAGAATCAGGTCGTGTATGTTAAGACTGATGTAAAAAGGAGCAACAACACCATTGTCGGTTTGACCATCAACTTCAGGGCCAAACAAGAGTTCAGGTTGATCATCGGTAAGGTTTACCATGTCTGAATGATTCATCGATCCAACAGTTAAGGCCTTCATGCCTATATCAGGTTCAATGCTCAGTGCTTTGATCACCTGTGATTGGTAAGCGTCCTTACTCATCAACTCAGAAAGGGGAATGGGAATTTTTACTTTGGCTAATTCCCCTTCGAGGCTGAAAGGAGTAGGATCTCTTCTTTGGCTCAACAATTCCGATTTATCCACCATAGTCTTCTGGGCAGAAGTATTCGGTAGGTTGGTTGATGAAACCTCAGTCTTTGTCGATCTTTTTAAAATGGCAAGGTTTCTTTTTACTGGAGCTTCAACATTACCTTTCTCAGGGATCTTTTTGGTAGAAGGCTCAGGGGCTTTCCTGGTTTCAACCACTTTCTTCGTTTCGGTTACCTTTTTTGGGGAAGTTTCATCTGTATTCTTACTCTGCAAATTGTACTGCCTGTGTACCTCCATAATGGTATTTTCAAATGCCTGTTGTTCAGTCTCTTTAACTTCTTCACTCACCTACGTCTGAGAAGGAAGGAAAAGTTCTTTCTCTTCCCGAGTGAGGAAAATAGCTTCGTTATCATGAATTCCCATGAGGTTTATGTGTGTGTCCTCCAATTCTTCAATTACCTCTTCTCCTTCATCAGCTTAATTTGCCTGAAGGGGTGGTCTGATCTATTGTTTAGGACCCCTCTGTTCCCTTTGATCCTTGGGATCTCTCTGCCTGATTTGAGGAGGATTTCTTATGAAGTTAGGATTCTGAATTTGTGGAGCAGGTTGATTTTCTCTAGGAGGATTTCATTCGGATACAATAAGTCTCTCCATCATCCTTCCCATTTCTCTAGCTAAGGAATATAGTTTAGCATCAGAAGAAGATGTGGAAGGTTCTTCTTTAATCGTGACTCTCCTTTCGGTCCTCTGCCATGCCCTTTTGGCCAACAAGTTGGCCTCCACACTTATTGCGCTTTTCTGTATGTCTTCCAGGGTGGTGGAGTTTCTTTCTCTTAATTGATAGGACATATCAGCGTCAAAACCATCAGGGAATTTTATCAGTGGTAGACCTTATGGGGGTTTAATATCGACCAGAATCGCATTGTATAGATTCTTGAAACAAATGCAATAATCTTGTACTATCTCACCTTGATTCCTTCTGATGTTTTCGTATTCTGACAAGATTTGGAGAGGATTTTTCTTTACCTCCCATCTGTCTAGGAAACTTGTTTGAAACGCTGTAAGGTTGAGCACTGAGGTAGCACGTAAACCTTTGTACCATTTCTTAACGTCACCAGTCAAACTCTGCGCAAACAAACTCATTTGAACGTCATCTTCATCTACTTCCTACAGATCAAAATAGTCATTCATTTTATCAACGTGTTGTTGTGCGTTCAAGGGCCCTGTTCCATCGAACTGTGGAAATCTCGTTTGATAATCCTGGGGCATAGAATGTAGAGGTGTGGCCAACACCAAGGGAGCATATCTGGTTGCCATGATAGGTGGAGGAGGCGGGACAACAATCTGGATGATAGGTGGGGAAGTGATAGAAGACGAGGAGGAGGAGGGGCTTGCTAGCACAGAGTGAGAGGTTTGAGATTTTGTAGTGGGAGACAGTATTTCAGGGGTCCGGGGTTGCAGGGTTTTTGGATCTAAAACGATTTCAGTCACAAAGCTGTCAGATTTTGTTGTAAACAGGCTTTGTTCAAAAATGGTGTCAAAGTTAAGATCTTGAAGGGTAACAAGTTCCTCTGGAAGAGAAGGGGACCTCTGAAGGGGACTATGACTTCCTAAAACTTCTACAATGGTCTTCTTTCTAAGTAACTGTTCTAGATTATCAGTTTCTATTGCAGGTTTTGGGTCTGGGTGGGATCAAGTATAAGTTCTTTTAGGAGCCAGATTTCTTTTTTAATTTATATATATATATATATATATAGCTTTATGAGTCCGAAAATTAATATGTACAAGCTTTAACAACCTCTAAACATTATTTCTTTTTCATATTTATAATTTGTTTAGAAACAAAGATTTCTTCTAAGGAAGAGAAAACGTGGGGTTGAAAAGTTCGTTCTTCCCCAGTGGAGTCGCCACTATGTTAATGCTCTGTAAATTCCCAGAGGTTGTCAGGAAAGAAGAAATCTACGAGAGGTAACTTTATCCAACCACTTCGAAACTGGAATCTAGCCCTACCAGTTTCAGAGAGGGATCTCTCTGTGTGATTTAGCTATGTTCTAACTTTAAAATATTAGGCTAGTTATATAAAATAAAATAAGATTGAAAAGGTTTGTTGTTTTTGTTGTGTTGGTTAAAAAGGTCTTTACGCAACCATTGGGCTATGGGGTCTGTATTATAAAGATAGAAATCTAAACCAAAAACAAAAGATTCTTTTCACAGGGCAAGATAATGTATTTGTTGGATTCTTTAGCAGTAAAGCGATGAATAACAAAAAAGATGAGAATATGAATTAAAGTAAAAAAGCATTTAAGAATTTATTCACTGTAATATCAGAAGATAAACATTAAAATATTTCAAAGTATGAAACAGGGTATACAAAGATAAATCCTGCAACATGCGTTACTTTTAAAAGACTAGATCAGAAAACAATATCACAACTAAGCAAGAAGAACATTCAACATAGAAAAGAAGAAATCACCAATGAATAACATGTGAGAATCCTGTGAAATGTCTCTTTGTATTACTGGAAGATCTCTTGATAAAAATTACAGTCTTGTAGCTTGCAGGGCATAAGGATCAACCCTCAGTACTTCAAAGTTTGAAGTATTTATAATCAAAATTACATACGATCCTATAATTAAAGATCAGGACATGGTAAATCTAAATTTAGCTAACTAACTTAACAAGATACAAAAATTTAGGAAATTGTTTGATGATGTGTTGAAACTTCATGTTGATTTCTGGGGTGAACCGTTGGTGAGGCCTCTGCACAACCTCGTCTGACTGGATAGTTGACTAGGCTTGGACACCTCATCGCCTACTCGATCATACTGCATAACTCTTCCCATCGGAGGTTACTGGGAACGATGACCTTGAGTAATCTTTGGTATACTTCATCCATCTCTGTGTACTTGGAAAAAGTTGGCTTGATGATGAAGATGTATCGGATCTCATGTTGTATACTTATGTCTTACTGTAAAGCCTCTAAGAATGCCTTGCCCATGATACTGCCTTGTATTCATAAAACTTTTGAGTTATCCTTAGCCACAGTGGCTAGTTTCTTTTTGTAATCGGAAGGCGTCATTAACTTGTCATTTATAACTCTCATACTAGGAAGGCCTTTCTTCTGCAGAGCTTTGATCTTGCTGAAAAATATTTTCACTCTTGCGTCCATGGTATGGACCTTTTCCTCCAGCTACAACATCGATGCTCTCTTGGTTAGGACCCTATTGAACTCAAGGATGGTCTTTGTCCTATCTTCAATCTTCAGATCCTGTAGCTCCTCTCTAGTTTTGGAATTCAGAAATTTGATGATCTCAACAGATTCTGTGGGCATCTCTCCCAGTTATGCTCTTATCTTCTCGATAGCCTGCTGACTTATTTGCACCAGCTCGTTTTGCTCAAACATGATTTGTATCATCGGCCATATTTCATTCATGGACTTGGTGATATCCATCCAGACACTTTCTTTGACCTCAACAATTGTTTTGCCCGCAACTATTTTATTTTGAAGATGTTGAAATTCCTGTTTAAGCTTGTCTAAAGTTTGTTTCTCCTTGGAGTAGCTAGCTTAGAAGGAAGATTTGAGTTCCTGAAGGTTCTCAATCTCCTTTTTAAGTTTTCTAATATTTGTCTCTTGCAAATTCATGTCTTCCATGGATTTATCCAGTTCAACTGTCTTCTCCAGAGATGTCAGTGGATTTGCCAAGGGAATCTTTGCTACAGACGTTGTGCTCACTCCTGTGATTGGAACTGCGCTCAGTGGAATGACTTCCATGGGCTTTGACTGTTCCTTCTCTTTCACAAGTTTTTCCAATTCCGCTTCCATTTCTTCAACTGTGCATTCTGCTCCATGATCAGCTTGAGCATCTCATCCTTTTCCCCTTCTGTCTCCGCTATTTCCTTTGCCTGTGAGTCTTCTGTTGGTGGCATTTTAAACTATTTGCTCAGAGATGCTATATTGTCATTTTTCTTTTTGAGTACCTCCTCGACTGCTTTCAAATTTGAGGGATCGTATATGATCTTGAGGACCATTTCTTCCAACGTCTTAATCCTGTTATCCTTGGAAAAGGATGATATTTTTTCTAACTTCAGCTGCATCTGGACGTTACTTAGAGACACCTGTAACTTGAAGGAAGCAGTAGAAGCATTTGCCAATGTGGAGAAAAACATTTCTCCAATTTGCCTATGCAGATCCATTTGATCAGCTGGATGCACATCTTTAGTCTAAAATTTGAATGTTGCCCTTTTGTAATCGGTGATTACTTTCAGGTCTGGCACCTGTGCTTGCAGAAACGCCATGTGCAGTCTACCCTTCTCAGTGTCGAATGCAGACAACAGTCTGTGTTGTGCAGTTTATTTTTGCTTCCAAAACTGAGCATACGTGCTGCTAGTCAGCGTCTGATTTCTATTTTTGATCAAATCATACTTCTAAAAAATACTCAATTTTGGTCATGTTTTGCTTGGCTGGTTGACTGGTGGAGTATCTGTAGGATTTTTGGGAAACACTATAGTCATAATTTGTTTGCTGCTTGTACTAAGGAGCGACTGATCAACCTCCATAGTTGTAGTGGATTGAATTCCCTTTTCACCAGTCGTGTCAGGTGCATGACTGGTCTTTGGCCTCTTGGTGTGTAATTGGAACTCTTCAGATGCTACTTCAGTGATGGATGGTGAAGTGTCCATCCTGGGCCTTTTCTCCTTAGGAACCTGTGGTGTAGTCATCTGCGAGATAGTGACCGAAGGGTCCTGTTATTCTGTCTCAACCAGAGTGCTTGGTTGCCATTATGTTTGGTTGGCGAACTTCTCTATTTCAGGCCTGGATGTATGAACATATGGGATACTCTTATTTTTAACTCTCATCAAATTATCCCGAAGGGGCCATAGTGCCATATGAAGCTAACAAAAAACTTCATTTCTTTAAGCAATCTGTCTACTTCCTCCCTGGCACCTCGGCTATTGCAGATGAAAGACCCAATTTTCCCTTTGATTCTGAGTTGTTGCTTCTTCTTCAGAGACACAAAATCTATGTCATCTGAATTGATCATTTGTCTTATGTATTCTAGGGAAAATATCCTCACGGGAAAATACCTTGGCAACTTGTATGAAGCCAATTCGCACCCATACACTTTGATCTCTGTGTGGTCTTGGTACATGTACCAGTCTCCCATTTTTGTAAGGTCTGAAAGGTGTAAGATTCTATGAATTTCTCCATTTATTCTCGGCTCAGGCCGGCCACTCAGCATGCTCACCACGGGATGGTAGAACTTCTCGATAAACTAATTGAAGCTGAATTCTATAGAGTTGTGTATGAGTAGCGAAGTCCACGCTGTTACTACCTGCGACTTCCCATCCTTGTACATCTTCTGCATTGAAAAGGAAAATTTGTCTGCTTGGAAGAAAATGAACATGTAAGATAGTATTGAGGAATACCAGAACATACCTTCCATGGCAAAATTTGAGAATTGCTCATGAATGTTGTCTGCCAAGAAAGTGTTGTAGTCGAACTGCGTGGTGGGTTTCTCATCTGTGGAGAATATGGATAGAAAATTCAATATGGGTTCATCCACCCATTGATTCGAAAAATAATTGAGTAGGGAACAGAGCGACGAGATGACCTGGTTTCCCTTCACTGAGAACATGGATGAAGGATACAGGGGATTTGTAGTGGGGAGCTGAGTGGCCTGTGGGAGAAAAATCTCAAAAATATGATCTCTTTGGGGGAATGATAATTTCTAGTATAGTTCTGTGATAATTTCAAGGTTGAAAGGTGAGGTGGATTCAGCTCTGGGTATCTGCATCATATGATTAATGGTTTCAGTTGTGATGAGGAAAATAATTTCTCCTGATGAAGACACTATGGCTCTCTGGTCGGGGAGGTAATGAGCCTGGAATTTCAGGGCAAATTCGGGGAAATGGTGAACCTGAGGGAAAAGATATAGAGGGAGGTTCGAATCCCAGAGCCCAATTTCATCGCTTTGGTCAAGGAAAACCTCTTTGAGCCATGACTGCAAGTCCGGGAAGTTGAATTCGCATCTGGTGTCTGCGATTAAATGGTCTTTCTCTATCAGGGGGATCCTGTTGAGGTCGACAGGAGGCGGGAGGAAAGGATTTTCCTCAGCTTCTGTCCTCTTTGATTTTGGTGCTATCATTGTAAAGATAATTGCAAATGAAACAATCGTTAGTGGGGATGATGGTGGCTTGGGACGGTTGACTGAAACAGAGAGAAAATGGGGGAAAAATGCTCTGGTGCGACAAGAAAGATATTTTTTGGTGAGGCGACATAGTAAGCAATGGAAGAAAAAAGGGAAATAATGGTTTTGAGTAAATGGATACCCGTTGGGCATGGGGGATAGGTCAGTAGGCTAATGGATAAGTTAGCCACTAATAAATGGCCAACGGGTCATTTAGAGCGTGAGATGGCAGGTGAAAATGACTGAAGAATACAGTTGGGTGACGTGGCGGGAGATTGGGGAGTAACCATGGTGAGAGGACTTGTAAATGGCGAACAAGGGGAATGGACTTTCAGAGTTATGAGACGTGACCTCTAGGGGAAAAACATGGAAAATGACGTCATGGGGTGAGAAGGTATGTCAGACCTTGGGAGGTGGTGGGAGTCTAATCCAATAAATTCCTGCCACGTAGATAAAAGGGCCCGCCAGAAAACATTCCATTCCAGACCCCCCCCCCCC
>JZKD02S1047855.1:368533-401245 GCA_000966675.3 Picea glauca | reverse complement strand
CACTACCTCTCTAGCTACCTTACATTCCATCCCCCTTATGAAAGCGTTGTCCTCAACGCTTGATGTACAATCATATACCAGGGTCCCATGGATAATTGTGGACCATAATGTTGAAGAATACTGGAGAACCAAGGTCCCATGTAGAAAGGAAATCCACCATGCTAAATTAGTCCAACCACCATTGTAATCCCAGGTCCCATGTCCAAGTGCTCATGTGAACTCCCCGTGGAAGATTTTGGAACCCAATAACCAACTCAAAATGATGCTCCAAAGACTGACACCTATCATGTGGATCCAAATAAGAATATCCATCCACATAGTGAAAAAGGGTCGTAGCGGAATCTGGAATGAATAATACCATTGTAGAATATGCAGGATGGACAATGGTAATAATCATTGGCTCGCGATTTGTCACATTGATGTTGTCTACAGAAGGTGGATTAGAGTCATCAAATAAAATATGAAAGTGGTTGTCATCCCAAAAATGACAACTATCCATATACCAATCATCACAATCGACCTCAAAATCATACCGAGCATATATTTTTTGATTATATTCATCCCTAATGTCTTCCATAAGGAATATCTACTGCATGTTATCCAATGAATCTCGAATACTACGAAAACTATCATTGAGGCCATTTGCAAGGTCATACAATCTAGCATCCAATGTGTCATACAATTTGGATTTGAATGCTTCATGAATTCCCTTGAGGGGTTGAGAGGAAATAGTCATATGAGCACCCTATGAACTCTTCGGTCCCACATCCATTATGAAAAAACCCAAAAAATAGAACAATAAGTTACTGCAGAAAATCGCGGCATTTTCCGGAAAAACCCTAAAAAACTGTTGAATTTAAAATGTTCATAACTGCACTTTCCAGACTCCATTTCGACTGATGTTTTTTTTGAAATAGGGTGAAATTGTGAGAAGAAATCAGATCTGTAATTTGTTTTGGCAAATTCGGCCTCCAGATGGTACAGAAATAATAAAAAAATTTGTGTCGTCGTCCGAGGAAAAAACCCTGAAAAATTGTAGATTTTAAAACTTCAATATCTTAACTTCCCAGAATCCATTTCGGATGATTTTGTTTTTAAAATTGGGTGTTTTTATTAAAGGAAATCAAATACACAACCTTCTTATGCAATTTTTTCATAGAAATATACTAAAAAATTTTGGAATGTCACAGCCCTCTTTTTCTTCTCCGAAAAAAAAATCTGCAAAAATAAAAAATATTTGCCCACAATGTCTGCCAAGGAAAGTAATTTGATACCAATTGTTAAGAACCAAAGACTGAATACAAAATAACCACAACAGATATACAATAAAAATATGCAAAATCTCATTTATTACTATAAAGCCCTTGAGGTAGGGAAACACCGAACAATGGATCCTATTATGGAAGGGATCCTCTCATGTTCACTTGCCTCTTCGAGGGGGAATCCTCCTATTGAGCTACTGCTCCAAATACAATATTTCTCTTCATATCTCATTACATTGTTTGAACCCCTTTATATAGTACTACCATCACCTAAGAACATTCTAGAGGAGGAATATAAGTAGAACCTTCTAAGAAGTCCTCTTACATTTATTATATTTAATTACCCATTTATTATATCTAACTACCATAGTGGGCCTTATTTAATAATATAGTGGACCTAGTCCACCTTACATTGAATGACCTACACTATTATCACTATGAGCCCTCTGGACCCCCCACTACCCCTCTAGCTACCTTACAGGTCCTGTAAGGCTTTCTTTCTACAAGTGAAACCAAACTTTGTCACCCACCTGAAACTTATGTGGCACCCGATGTTGATCATGGCACTTCTTGTACTTGTCATTGGACTTCTGTAGGATATCTTGAACCTATTGGAGGATGTGTTGGATCCGCTCAATGAACCGAGTGCCTTTTTCATCTTAAGTTGGAGCAGGAGATGAGTCACCTGAGGTGACCGCAAGGGGAAGTGAAACATCTATGGGACCCAATGGTTGGAATCCCAACCCCACCTAAAAGGGGATGTGGTTGGTTGAGCTATGCAGGGCTCGGTTTTAGCTATGTTGGACATAGGAAAGACACTAATCCCATGTGAGAGGGTGCTTGAAATTATACATTCACATGATATGAATGATCATTCGATTTACAACCTCGATTTGGCCATCTGTTTGGGGGTGCCAGGTTGTGGATTTGGTGAGTTTGGTGTCCAGCAGTGACCAAAGGATCAACCATAATGTGATGAGAAATCGAATATCCCAATATGAGACAACGGTTTGTGGGATTCCAAAATGTACCTAGACTCATTCAATGAAAAGATTGAAAGTGGCTTCTGATGTGATTCTCTCCTTGCAGGCAACCAGAATCGCCATCTTAGAAAAATGATCAACAACCACAAAAACACAGTCATTTCCTTGCTTGGTGGACAGGAGGCCCGGAATGTATTCCATTCAGATGGATTCCCATGGCCTGTTAGGATTAAAAAGAGGGGTGTACATGCCCTATTTCTTAGTGGTTGATTTGGCAATAACACAGGTAGTGCAGGACCTGATATACTTGTTGACCTCCTGTCGAAGTTTCAGCCAGTAGAAATGTTTCTGTAGCATCAACACTGTATTGTCAATGCCGAAGTGTCCTACCACCCGAATGTAGTGGGATTCCCATATCAACTTCACTCACTCTCTTAATGGAATGAATATATGGCCTAGATGACACAACAACCCATCTTGAATATGGAAATTATCAACAAATGCGTGTGCACCCAACATTTGGTAGGTGGTGGTGAAGTCTGGGTCTGTCTCATAGAGTTGGGGCCATCCAAATGTCTCATGGACATAAGAGTCTATCACCATAGTGAGTACCTCGACTGGAGGTCTACTAAGGAAATCAACGATGCAGTTGGTGCTTCCTGTTTTATACTTGATATTGAGGTGGAATTGTTGTAAGTATGTGGACCAATTTTGATGGAGGTCATTTTGTAATTTGCCTTGTGTCTGCATGAATTGAAATGGCTTATGATTGGTGTGGATGATTGTCGCCTTCCAAAGAATGTAATGTCTCCACTGGAAGCAATATTACACAATGGAGTACATTTCTTTATCGTAACTAGGGTACTTACAGACAACACCTAATAGTGTCTCACTATGATAGGCCACGGGGTGGCAGTGCTGAGTGAGGATAATGACCACAACATTGTCTGAAGCATCTATCTCGATCACAAAGAGATGTTGCAGGTCTAGTAGTGAAAGTAATGGGGCTAAGCATAAGCATTTCTTCAAATCATCGAACGCTTTTTTTTGGGACCGACCCCACGTAAATTTTTCCTTACCACCACCCCTGGTTATTTAGCTGAGGGCCCATGCAATATGGGAGAATCCCAACAAAAACATGCGGTAGAAATTGGCAAGGACCAAGAATATCTTAAGCTCAGTGAGTGTGGTTGGGGCTGGCCAATCAAGAATGACTTGGATCTTGGTTGAATCCACATGTATGCCATGTTGATCAACAATGTATCCTAGGTAATGGACCCTGTCCTTGCCGAAGGAGCATTTTTCCAAGTTGGCGTATAGCTTGTGTTGTCGGAGGGTGTGCATAACCTGTTGAATATGCTACAAGTGTTCTGCCCAAGAATTTTTGTAAATGAGAATCTCATCCAGATACACCACTACAAAAGCATTGGTGAATGGTCGCAGGATATCATCCATCATCCTCATGAAAGTGGCTAGAGCATTTTTCAAACCAAAGGGCATGACCAACCATTCAAAAAGGCCTTCCTTTGACTTGAAGGTGGTCTTCCATACATATGTTTGTTCTATAGGGACCTGGTGGTAGCCAAACTTCAGATCAATATTACTGAAGTATTTGGCCCCCGTGATTTGATCAAGGAGGTCGTCGATTCGAGGAATTGGGTACCGGTTTCTGATTGTGATTTTATTCAGGGCTCAGTAATCAATGTAGATTTTCCAAGTTCCATCTTTCTTTTGTACCAGCATGATTGAGCTCCCACAGGGTGATGAGTTGGAACTAATGTGCCCCTTGTGGAATAGTTCTTGGATTTGTCACTCGATCTAATCATTCTCTAACATAGAGTGACGATAGACTAGCCCATTGGGCAGCGATGTACCGGGGGTTAGATCGATGGGGTGCTTGACCTGACAGTGTAGAGGTACCCCAGTAGGTGAGGAGAAGATATCTGAGTATTCTTCGAAGACTTTATCTACTTGCTTCTACTGTGCAGAGAGGTCGACCTCAAAGACCTTGGATGTGGCTGTGATCTTTCACTCATTCCAAGAGATAATCATGAAGAATATAAACTTCCCCATCTGAGAGATGACCTTTCTACATTGCTTGGCAGATATCAAGGAAATAACACTAGGTGGGGTTTCCTCGAGTATACTTTACAATTTCTTGTTCTAAGTAATAATAACACTACAAAGCCTAGACTCATATACAACATGATGTTTCCAAAAATAATTTTTTCCCAAAAGAACATCACAAACTTCAAGGGGTGAAACATCACAAAATATCTCGTCTTTGAAGGGCCTGATGCCGTATGAAATTCGACACTATTGGATGACGTGGAGATCACCTCCTTGGTGGAGCCATCCAATGGCGTAGGGTTGTGGGTGCGGTGTTGTCGGCATGGCTAGTTGATTGAAAACCTCTGCTAAGATGAAGTTCTTCTGGCTACCTCTATCAAATATGAACTGAAAAGGGGTGCCTTATACCCACATCTGTGAATGGAAGAGGCACTCTTCTTCTTCTGGCTCATCTAGTTCATCAGGTTGGAGATTGGTGGTAGAAACGGCGACATTGGGTTCCGTTTCAATGATTCATCTTCCCCTTTCTAGTTTTGACTCAGAGTCAGAACCCACATTTGATTCAGAGGCTTTCACTTTGTCCACCAGTGACTGCTTTGAGTGGCCATCAATGGTGTTATACCAAGGGATCTTATGGAAGTCGCACCACTTCCCGACATATTTTTTTGTCTTTCTGGTGTCCTTCTTTTCTTGCGTATTGGACTGCTTGTCCTGATACTTTCCATCTTTTCTCTATCCTCTGTTCTGTGGGTTGGGGTGGCCCTTTCCTATCTTTTTCTATGGGGGGTTCTCGGGCCCAGATTGTTGTGTCTTTTGTTTGATCTTTTGCTTGATTTTGATGACATATCGGTAGGCCGTGCCCAAGGATGAGATGTCCAAAAATTCCATTTCAGTCTAGATGTATCTATGCAGAGACCCTTGATACTTGATCACTAGATGTCTCTCTGAATCTTTGATACCTAGCTTGGTACGTAAGGTATGGAAGATATTTGTGAACTCTGGCACTACTTGGTCTCTTTCTTGCCGTAGTGTGGTCCATTTGGTATAAAATTCATCATAACTTCCAACAGGGTAGTATTATTCCTTAATAACATCCATGAAGGATTCCCAGGTGGTCGTTACTCTAAATAACGAGGGTTCCTCTATTTCCTTTTTCCCATAGAAAGCT
The DNA here is from genome assembly GCA_000966675.3 of Picea glauca. Classification (NCBI taxonomy): domain Eukaryota; kingdom Viridiplantae; phylum Streptophyta; class Pinopsida; order Pinales; family Pinaceae; genus Picea; species Picea glauca. Next base: position 395,762 of record JZKD02S1047855.1, on the reverse strand, counting down.
TCCCACCAATCTTTGACATGGGGAACGACTTTGAGAAGCATAAATGTAATCTTTTCTCTATTTGAAAAGTTATGGACATGAAAATATCCTTCTAGTAGATTCAACCACTTGTCTACACCATCTGCGTCTATCTGACCTTCAAATATAGGAATATTGAATTTTATTTGTATCTTGAAGGGGGTGATGCCTTCGCTCGAAGAATATGTGTCGCCTGTTGGTAGTTGCCGAAGGATTTGCAGGAAACTATCCATCATCTCGTTCCTCTGTTCCGTGAGGGATTCCTCAAGAAACATTTTGAAAGGATCTCCTGTCCCATTATCTTTGTTTTTTCCTGCCATGGGAGTTCGCTTGGGCGTGTGAGAGCTTTGGTACTCAAGATAAACAAGCTCGAGACCCAATTCTTTGTACTCTGACCTCGTTGGGGACATGCATTAATATGACAAGTAGCAAACCACTCTGATACCACTGACCTAGATTTTATGAGAAGAAGGAAATGGTTTTAGATTATTAATAGATGCTTAACACACAATAACAGAGATATAGTAAAACTAGTTTTCTATTCAATAAGGAAATAATCTGAAGTTGTAAAATGCAGCGAAAAACAAGCTTGTTGGAATGGTGGTGGCTTATCTCTAAGAAGAGATGTGACGACTGGGCTCATTCGCAAGAATATGATTATAGTGAGGCTCTGAAGGCCTTTTTACAATAAACAGGAGTGTCAAAAACTCTATACATCCAAAAACCCAACCCTAGGAGATGAAGCACCAAAAGTCATGTGGGCCATGTTTGGGTAAGTCGGTACACCAACTTCCCCGGGTCGTAACTTTTGCATACGATATCCATTTTAGGCGTACGATAGCCCATTGGAAATATCTATCTGAGGACTACAATTGTTGATGAAAATTTCATGATGAAATGTTTTTATTTCTACATACCCAAAAAAACGTCGTTTAGGGCCTCAAAATGGCTCTGGAAGTTCAGGACCCGAAAAATTGCTAAAAATAGTAAATTACCAAAATTGCCAGAAAGTTGTTTTGAGCCAGTTGGAAAAGGTGGGTGGCCACAAATATCCACCTAGATTAGTGTCATCCCAAGGATGACCGATATTCTGTTGCATCATTGTAGTAGGGTTTTGACGTTGTCTTGTTATTTCTTATCTTGTTGGAGGATTTGAAAGCTACTTCACTTTTGGATGGATTTTCCCACTGTGTTGTCATTTAATTTGATGTAAGTTTTTGATGTAATTCATGCATGTCTTTTCTTTCTTCTAGATATGATATTTTAGGGTCAAATATCATTGGGAGAGATCTCAATATTTTTTGCACAATAATTGAATTTTCAGTCTTTTCTTCAAGTCCTCTTAAATAATATTCACAATTTCATCAATTCAGAGAAAATAAGCTGCAATATCTTCATCTTCCTTCATTCTCATATGTTCAAACTTTCCTCTGTAAGTTTGAAGCTTGGCCCCTTTTACTTTAACATCTCCTTCATAAACATTCTTGATCTTGTCCCATATTTTCTTTGCAGAATCACAATGCATAACTTTAACAAATTATGAGCCTGTTAGACCACTTAGAATGGAATTCATATCCTTTGAATTGTACTCACTTTCATTTTTACCATCATTATTTATCGGGGGAGAATCGGGTGTAGTATATCCATAAAATACAGCTTCCCAAACATCAAATCCTTGTTCCTGCAAAAATGTTCTCATTCTTATGTTCCAAAAAGCATAATTTTTCCCATAAACAATGGTGTTCCATTTTTGGTAAATTCTCTTTGCTTATCCATGATATTCCCTCCAATGGTTAGACTATTTCTGAAGGAACTTCCTCTACTACCAATTGTTTGAATAGTCACAAATACTAAGAGGGAGGGGGTGAATCTGTATTGAGCACTTTTTACCATTTTTAACCTTAAACACATCATGCAAACATTAACCATTAACAATGCCATTCATCATCACAAAAAATTGTACAAATAACACAATGATTTTTACGTGAAAATCCAAATGGGAGAAAACCACATAATGCTTTTCTTATATCATGTCAAGATTGTATTCATAGGAGGCACCAACTTCCAAGATTCTCCATCACTAATTGCAAGGAGGCACCAACCCATTGATTTACAGTCACCAACCTCAAGGAAGCTCCAACTCCCTGATTTATCAACATTGACTAGAAGGAGGCACCAACCCCCTAGCTTTACCAACTCAAACTACAAGGAATCACCCACTCCCTAAATCACAGACACCAACCCATTGAATGAAGACACCAATCCTCTCAACTGAGAACCAAATCAATATATCACCAATCCAATATCTTCATACACAGAGCACTTCTGACTTCACATGAATGCTTCATTCTGTAGACAATCCTTTAAACCCTATCAAGCCTCATAACATCATTCAAAAAATGTAATCACTGACAAAAACATCAACTAGAGACAACATCCATTAACGAAGACATCCACTCATGGAAACATCACTAGAACATCAAAACCTCATAGAAATGCACACAAAAATATCACAACCTTATAAAATAAATTGAGAATAAGAAAGACCTTAAGAGAATCCTTTAGACTTCCCTTGCACACCAAAAAGACACTCGAACACCTTGAGTGCACCTCAGACTTGATATCTTTGTTGGTTTCTCTAAAAATGCGAAATTCTATACTATATTTATAGTAATTTTGTCCCAAAAAATTAACTGATCCAACCTCAATTTTTTGGTTGGGTGTTGGTTACTAATTACTGGTTCTACTCTATCATCTGAGTTATTGAACCAAGGTTCATGCCTTTCAGATTTCCAACAAAAGACTCTAAAACTATTGGCCCTCCTGGTAAACTAGAAGGCAATGCAACAACACGTAGAATGAATTGTGCAGTCTCACCCGAGATAGCTTTAATGGGTGGTTGTAAGACTCATGTGTTTAAAGCCTAGGATTGAGTGAAATATATGTGATATGTATTATAGACCATTTATTATAACTTTTGATTACAACATATTGTTATTCACGAATTATTCCCTCAATATCACAACAGTAATTAAGCAAGCAATGTAACAACTCATTCATTCATTAAGCATAACAAATAACTACTGCAAAAATGGTAATGATTGCGTGCATTCATCCCATTACATAGATGTTACAATGGTTCACCCCGTCCTAGGGCTACATCCACAAAGATTTGGATATGGGATCTTTTATTATGGTAGTTCTGCATATCCAGTGTCACGTGCTTACAATTCTCCTCTAATGGGTAAGATCTATATGAGGTGAACTAGATCACACCAAGATCCTCAACCTATGATCTAATCCTCAGATCTTCCTTCTCTTCTCTCCTTTATCTCAACAGCTTACAAAATTTTTCATAACCATACTGCATATCGCTTCAATTCATACATATTTATGATGGAACAATACAAAACTGAACTAACAAGAAGGGCCCTCTATGATACCTACGTATCTATATTTACATATCGTTAGGTATTCCTCCCATGTGTGCATGTTGTTCTTCCATACAGTTGTCGCTTTCCTTGTGCATGACTTCTTGCATGCGCGCATGTTGTGTTTTCCTCCAGTTGTTACTTTAGTTTCTGCATTCCTTCTTTCCCCATGATTGTCCTTCTTTCCACTTCGGCCTGCTTCCAACAGGCCCCCAACATTGACATTTGGCTTGTCCCGAGCCACCTAATACTTATGAGCTTCCTTTATCTCACTAGTGTTCATCTAGAACTTTTCCTTGAGATCTGTTGTTTGTGTCAGTGCCTACATGGTATTATCCTTGATTGTGTCCAATACCTAGATTGCCACTTCGTCGCTTAGCAATCCTTCACATTTTGCTTGGGTCTGTGCTATATGTATCCTAGATTCCTCTTCCTATGCCAGTAACTCTACTACATGTTCCTGTAATGGCTCCATTTGAGCTTGACGCTCCTATTTCTGGGTTTGCGCAGAGATTAGCTCTGCCTGTAATTTCTTAATCTCCTCCATCCCTTTGACATGTTCTAGGATTTGTATGGTCTTCTTCTTCTGCTTGAGCTCTTGGATCACTACATTGATCCTTTCATGTTCCTTTTCCTACCATTGGACCTATGGATCTTCCTCCAACCTTATCCAAAGCTGCGCTGCTTTATCGAACAAGTCATTTGTTATTCTAACCTGTTGCTCTATCTCCTGCAGTTGTGTTGTTTCTTCCTGCTTCCTTTTCTCATTCACTATCGGTGGAGTGGTGGGTATGATATGTTCTCGGAGATTCTTGATCTCCTTTTAATATTGCTTGATGGAATGCGCAATCTGATCAATCTTTTCTGCTACTAGAAGTTCGTTCCCTTGCATGGTATTTGGATGTTTCTCAAAAAATCCTCCTACTCTTCATTCCAATTCATTCCTGCATTATTTTTCCTCCTAAGTTTCGAACTTGGCCTATTTAAAAATGTTTTCTAGTGCCTCTCGCTTATTTGTTTCTTGCTCTAATTCGACTAAGTTTCCATGTGCGTGAGACTATACCTCGTGGTCAACGCTAACCTGCAACTTGTGTAGTTCCCTTGATGGTATCCATGTCAAGACCAATTGGATGTTGTTTAAATCCTTCAAGGGTGTTTTCCCCATGATTTCATCTATATGCAGCATGTTAGGTGTGATGTAGATCGTTGTGTTTGCATGTGGTAATGGGTGGACTAGATCTCTTTCTTCTACCTCCACTCTTTTGTCAGTCTATGGTGCTTATGGATCTATGTTCCTGTTGTTGCCTGCTATTTGTACTTCCCCAAATTTCTTAAGGAACTATCCCATTTCTACTAGCTCTTTTTGCAGTTTGTCCCTGTGATGTGTTGCATGGTCTAAGTCCTTAGCTAGAAAATCCTAGACCATTATAGCAATCATGTCCCCATCATCCTTTGTAATCGTGTATTCTAGCGGTGCTCATTGTGCCTTTGCCTTCTTGCGCGTGCCTTCTGCCCGTGTGGATGGTCTCTTATTTCCCCCTGGTTCCTGTGTGTTTGGATTTGAGGTGGTCTCCTATGCTCCCTCGGTCCGTTTCTGATGTTCCTTGGTCCTATGTATTCTCATTCTTCCCCTTCTAGGTTCTTGTCTTCTTTGGTGCTTCATTTGTCTGTGTTAGCTTGCCTTGACCCATTCTTGGTCCCTTGGATTTGTGGAGGTTGTGTTTCCCCCTTCTCTGTTGTTCTTTTCGACACTTCCTGGGTGATGACTGGAATATTCCATTCGTCGGGCCATTCATTGATTACCATATTTATATCACCCTGTGTAATGCAGTAGCGTATCTGTAGCCATTGTTTAGCTGGATCTTCCCTTTCCTGTATCCACATTGCTTGTCAGGTGGCTTGGAAATTGGTGATGTCCACATACCGCATGAAAGCCTCGGGTATTAGTCTCCATGATCGGATGATGGATTCCTATATGTTCGTAGGTATGCTTCAAATATGATCCGATTCTCCCTCTTATTCCTAGCGTTCATCCATGCTTTCAGCAATAGATACCTCGCTCCCACTGGCTATGGTCTGGTACAAAAAACTACATAGTCGAGTTCTTGCCATCCCATGAAGGCTATTAAAGTAATCAACCATGAGTAGTGGAACTATGTGTCTAGATCCTGCACATCCTTGCAGTCCTCTAGGAATAAGTTTAGTAAGTATGGCACCCAGCTCATTGAGGTGCCTTCTACGCACTGGGCTGCAACTACAATGACTCCATCTGGTACTTCCTCCCAGCGGCATTTTCTTAGCAACTTCCAGGATAATATTTTTGCACCCAATTATGTGGTTGCATTTTTTATCCATTTGATGATGACACCTCTCATCCCCCTGGTGGTGCCATACTTCTTCTTCATTTCTTTTTCCAATGCTTTCTCCTTGGAATTTTCGTCCAAAACCAACGCGTGATCCATACCCCGAATTGGTAAGCTTGTTATTTGTGCAATAAGCTCAACAGTTATGGGGACGAGTTTGTCTATCCATATTTCCCCTCCATGTGTGACTCCTAACGGCTACTTGACACATGTTGTTTCATTCTGGCCTTTTACCTAAGAGTATTTTTTTCTCCATCCCAGTTTCCCACTGGTATGGTTGGTTGATCAGTTATCCAAGCTTATTTGTGCCTATGGTATGTATAAATACCCTCTGTGCAAGTTCCAGGAACTTTCCTTCATCTGCTACATCATGATCTCAGTATTTGAGCTTCCCTATGTGACCTAGTAGCTTTGGTCCTACATGTACCCTAGCTAGTATGCGTGGTAGAACAATTTCTACTGCAAGTTTCTTGCGGGGTGAACTTGGTATCTGTATCTTGTCCTTAGGATGCGGTGGCTGGATCGAAGTTCCAATGACTTCCAATTGTCCCTCTATATGCCATTCTGTCCAAACCAAGACATCATTTGTGGTATCCCCTACTGGGTGTTCTGATATGGTCTTTTGAGACTCACCTGGCTCCACTGTTGTTGTCAGATTCGACGTCGTGCCATTAGCTTTCAGAGTCGTTTTTATATTCTCTGGTTGCACCTCCTTCTAGGTTTCTGCTTCTTGGTTCTGCGGTTCCTATGCCACTACGGCCATGTCTACATTGGTACTCTCTACTGCTAGCTATTCGATTTCTTCCAGTATCAGTGTGGGCTATACTAGTATCCTTTCTGGGGATGTGATTTCATCTATGTTGACGACCTCCGATGACTGTTGTTCACCTTCTTCGGGCTATCCTCATGACCTGGTTTGAACTATGGTTTGTTTGGCAGTCTGGCTCACTTCTGTTTGCTTGGGTGGTGCCATCATGGTGAGTATCAAATGGTTGCTAGACTCGAATGGTTTTTGTGGTCTCTGTGAACTCTCTTTGTTTTCTTTCACCTCTTTTGCTCTCTGTCTTCTCTGTCTTCATGAATAGACTGTGTGCTCCCACGTCCGTGCGTTGTATGGATTTCCCATGAATCTTGTCGAGTACGCTTCCTTGGTTATGGGTTAAATGCACCTTTATTGCAAATTAAATGCATATTCGGTGGTTTTGTACTTGTCATTACTCATGTTGTCCCATGTTATGTTGGTTTGATTAATGTGTCGTCCAATCGGTCCTTGCCTCTCTTTAATTTCCCCTAGTGTCGTCCTATCATGCTACTTTTGCCACCTTTCTTTTTCCCACTTGTTTCCCTTTGTATGTAACCATTTTTCTTGCCTTTGCCGAATTCATTTTTCTAACTTCATGTGGCCTTTCTATCTCTAGCGTATTGCACCCTTTTTAGTTTTGTTTCCTTTTTGACCTTTTTATTTTTTTTATTGTGTGGTGGGTGGTCGACTATCCTTGTATAGATTTAGTCGGCTCCCATTGGTCATTCCTCTAAGTTATGTGCCTACTAAATCTCTTAAATGTGCAATGCCTCCATATGTGACAAACATTAATTCGTATGGTCCTAACCAATGCATTCTAATATTTCATGGGTGTTGTAATGTTTTGTTGTCATACATCAATACTAGATCTCCTTCCTTGAATTTTTCTTCTTGATGTGTCTATCATGCCAAGATTTGTCTCTTGCTTTCTATACTTGTTGATGGAATCCTACCAAGATTCGGTCTTCCTCCATCACCAATAACTGATTCAGTCTCTCTTGTACTGTGCCTCATTCTGTCATTTGTGTGATAGCTGCTACGCGCAAGCTGGGTACTAAAAATTCTAATGGTACTACTGCTTCTTGGCCATAAACCAGTTTAAATTGTGTGTGCCCTGTCAAATTTTTTCATGTAGTCTTGTATGCCCATAATACTGCTGGTACTTTGAGGTCCCAATCATCTATGTTAACATTACAAATATTTTTCAGTGCGTTCTCTAGAATCTTGTTGAAGGCTTCCACTGTGCCATTTGCATGTGGATGATATCGTGTGCTCTTCTGATGAAGGACTTTGAATTATTCAGTCATTGCGTGGATGGTGATGTTTATGAAGTGCGTTCCTTGGTCGCTCATCAAAAATATTGGGCACCCGAATCGAGTGATTACTTGTTCGAACAAAAAGTGTGTCGCTATTTCTGCACCGCAATCTTTCACTGGTGCAGTTTCCGCTCATGTTGTTAAATATTTCGTCGCGGTGATAATGTACCTAGCCCCCGTTATTTTTGCCAGTGGGTTGATTGGTCCCACAAAGTCTATTTCCCACTTATCAAATGAATATAATGTTACTTGTGGTTGAAATGGAATCTCATCCCTTTTGTTGGGTTTGCCTACCCTTTTACAAACATCGTATCTTTGACAGTACTCCTTCGAGTCTCTGTGAATCGTTGGCCACCATAGTCCTGCATGCAATACCTTCTGCACGGTAGCTTTACCCACATAATGGCCTCCTTATATTCCCTCGTGGGCTTCTTCTAAGACTCTTGGTATTTCGTTCTCTAATGTGTATCTTCGCAAGATGCTATTTGTGCCCATTTTATATAACTGTCTGATAATTAGTTGATAGTTATCAGTGCGGGCTACCAGGTTTTTCTTCTGCGTGGTGCTATAGTCTTGCGGCGCAGTACCTCTACTCAAGTACTGAATGATATATGTGAAGTATTCATCAAAAATCTATACTGAGAATAACTGTGAATATGGAAAGTTGTCTTCTAAATTCGTAGGTTCTTCTCCATTTGTGACCCTCGACAGGTGGCCAGGTCTTGCATTCAATTTTCCTGGTTTAACTATTACTTCAAAGTCGAATTCTTGAAATAGTAGTAACCATCGACAGATTATCCCTCCTAACACTGGCTTGTTGATGAGGTATTTCAGGGCTAAGTGATTTGTGAACATTTTAAAGTTCTTTCCCAATAAGTAATGTCTGAATTTTTGTAATGCATAGACCATGGCTAGGCCTTCTCTTTCTGTCCTGTTATAGTTATGTTATGAGTCTGATAACTTTCTTCTTGCGAACTCTATTGGGTGATCCAAGTCTCATGTTTCTGGCTGTGCCAGGATAGATCTGATTTCTATTATTGATGCATCTACATGGATGTGGAATGTCTTTCCCATTCTGGAAATACTAATATCGGTGCAGTAACCATCTTTTCCTTCAAGGTATCCAGACCGTGTTGACACTCATCATTCCACCGAAACTTCGTATCCTTCCTTAACATATTTTCCATTGGTGCTGTGATCTTTGCATATCCTTTGATGAATTTCCTATAATATCCTGTGTGTCCTAACGTTTCTCTTAGCTGACAGAATGTTTTTGGTGCTAGCAAGTTAACAATGACTGCAATTTTTGCCGGATCTACCAATAAACCTTGTTTGCATACTATGTGACCCAATAGTATCCCAAATGGTGTTCCAAATATGGATTTCTTAATATTCAATGATATCTGGTACTGTATGCATCTTTCTAACATCATCCGTAAAAACTTCCACATGGTTTTTCAACAGGTTGTAGACTGTCGAATCATCCAGGTAAACTTCAATAAATTGGTGGATGAATTCTTTAAACACAACAATGACTACTCTGGAGAATATTGTTGGTGCATTCATTAGTCCAAACAACATGATTGTGTACTGATAATATCCCCATTCTTTCGCAAACATGGTCTTGTGTCTGTCCTCCTGTGCTATCTTTATATTATGGTATCTTGAGAATCCATCAGTGAATGAGTAAGCTTCATGTCCTCCCACGTTCTCTAACAATTCATCTGTGAACGATGTAGGGAACAAGTCATGTAGGCATGCATCATTCAACGTCCTGAAGTCGGCACATATCCTGATCCCTCTTCCTTGTTTCTTGTCCTGTACTACCATTGACCTTATCCATTCTGACTCCTCAATTGGTTTTATGATGCCGACTTCGAGCATCATGCCAATCTCCTCTTTAAATTTTTGTTTATATATGGGGTTCAGTCTATAGGTTCATTGTTTAATAGTTCTCACTTCAGGTCTGAGTGATATCTTCATTTCTCCCAGTTCTTCGACTGTACCCTTCATCTCTGTGAATGTTGTGGGAAAGAGGTCACTGTATTCATGCAATAACTCTGTGATACTTTCTACTATTTTGTCATCCTAGTAATCTCCAATGTTGGCCATTTTGGGTTGCTCTGTTGTCCCGATGTTAACTTTATTTACCTTGATTGGTGCAAAAATTACTTCTGATTCGATGGTTGGGCCCTCCACATCTCTTTCACCTTCTACTTATTGAATCTAAATATCACGCAGATCATCTTCGTCTGGTGCTTCCTCCTCTACATGGTAACATGACAACAATTCCTTGATTGTTTTTTTATTTTGTTGTTTCTCTTCTGTGATAAATTCTATTTCTGGTTATTTGAGGAATATTAGTCCTCTAATCCATTTAAGGGTTGAATCTATGTTGGGGTTCTCATACTCGAATGAGAAAGTGACTGTGAAATTATGTTTCAATGTTGTCCATGTCGTAGTTCCTTTGCGCAATTCCTGTTCCGTATACCAATTCACTGGTATGCTCTCTAAAGTATGTATGAAGTGATGAGGCCATTCCTCTGGTGGTGTCATTTTCCACAGTGTTCTACACAACTCCAATTGTTCTACTAGTGCTCTGTGTCCTTCATCTTTCTGTTGTTTGTTGTTTTTTTGTTTTGTGTCGAACCTTATGCATAGTAACTGCTTACATTGGTACTAGTCCATGATTGTGTCTTTGTGTGCATGCCACCATCTTGCCAGTGTGGCCTTTAGTGCTAATTCAAGTGCCAACAATCTCTGTTTTTCTACCACTACGTCTTCGTACTATGTCAAGAATGTTTCCAAATCATGTATTCCTTGGAAGCTGGGTGGTTCTCTGATTTCTGTGCCTATCCATCTTACTGCGTGGTCTATTCTTGCACATCTTCGCGTGGATACTTCGTGTAGCCATTACTGTCAATTCTCTAAACTGGTGTCTGAGTCTGTTGCTCATGAAGTAATTCTCCTCCAACTAAGTACCCCATCTGGATTTGTGTTTACGTAATCCTCATCATGCGTAGTTGTTCTGTACAACTGGATGATTTCCTATAAATCTAGGAAGGTAGGTTCTACAAACCTCTCCCCTTTTGATGGGTCTAATGGCGCGATGACCCTATATTCCTTGGAATCAAATGTCATTTTCTTGGTCTTCAGATTGATTATGGCCTGGTTGTCAAACGTGCAATCCAGACCAAGCAATGTCAGGTAAGGTGTTGTGTCGTCCACTATTTCAATGACTTTGAAATTGGCTTTAGTGTGCACTCCATCAAGATCTACTATTACTCCTTTCAGTCTACCTATTGGTAGGACTCTTTGCTGGTTTGGTAGTTTCAATTGAACAGGTGAGTATCCTAATGTGGGCTCCCCCATGCATTTCCATGTCTTCTTTGGTAGTACATTCACTTTGGATCTTAGATCCACTATAATGTCTCCCATATTGAAATCCCCAATATTAGCATTCAGTCTAAATTCCCTACTTGTTCTTGTTTTTTTGTGTAGGTGATTAGCTTTTTTAGGTTCTAGCTTTCCTTTTGTCTTTCTGCTACACTTTTCTAGGATGTTTTGCAATATTTTCATAGATGATGGATCACTTAATACTTTTACACATGATTTCAAAAAGCCTTTGATTGTACTTACTTGTCCTGTGGGATGCATTTTTTTGGTATGATCCAATGATGGAAGCTGCGTAGTTGAAGTCGACGTTGTGTCCTCCTTCTGAAATTCTTGTCTGGCCTCCTTCAAGGTCTCCTTTTCTTTTTGTGCGCCGAACTTCTTTCTTGGTTTCGTGTTCTTATTTACCCATTGGTTCTACGCTGGTTCCTATCGAACTGCGCCAGTGCCTGTTTTAGCTCCTCCACGGGTAACTATGTTGATATTCATCCTTCATCCCTTACTTCGGCTGAAATCCACTAAACATTCTGATTGTTTTGGTTCATCTTTTCCTGAATCTTCACTAGTAGTGTAGGACATTCCTCTGTATCATGGTCTGATGCACGACAATACATACAAGTTGTTAGTGGAAGCGGGCATTCCCTTGCATAAAGTCCTGATTGCTAACAATTGTGACATGTGACTAATCCTCCACCTCATCTGAAACCTCCTCTGCCTCATCCTCCTCCTCTGTAGCCTTCTCGATCACCTCTTGACATGTTATACTAAGGCACTTGATTATACTGTGTGGTATTGTACTGAGGCTGTGTCGGGTTGTACTGCGGCTGCGCATTATTGTATGGTTGTTGTGCAGTATTATACTACTGTTGCACAGTGTTGTATGGCCTTGGGGCTTGACTGAAATGTGGTGCTTCTTACCCAGTCATCATTTCAGCCTGTACCCTATATGCATATGATGTCCTTTCTCGCATCAGCTCCATAGTTCTACAATCTTTATCGTCGTGGCCCACTGACTTGCAAAAGGTGCAATATGAACTCTTTGGAACTGTCTGGTATTTTTGCATCATCATGAAATGATAAGGGTCGTGACCCTGTCTCTTTAATATTTTGCACCATAATCCTCCTGTTGGTAATGGATTCGGCATTCCTGCTTCCATATACTACGTGAATGTTGGACATTCATTCGTGTGGTGTCCTTCCATCCTGCACATGGTACACCAAATGACTTCTCGTTTGTCCTTGTTCTTATTCTAGTTAAGCTTGAACGTGAGATTCTTCAATTCTTCCTTCAATTCTTCGATAGCTGGGTCTATCTGTTGGTACTGGTTTTCTTCCAGTTGCAAGCTTTCCTGCAGAGACTCTGCTTGCGTTTGAAATTTATGTTGTCATAAAGGTTATTTTAAGTGTGGGAGTAGTGAATTGACAAACAGGTGTCGATGCTACATATCGTTCATGAGGTATTTTAAATTTCCCTTCAGTCACTTGAATCTCTGGTCAATCTCCCATACAGACTCTCCTAGTTTGTATCTTATTTCGATCATCTTGTTCATGTATTGGTCCTCTGAACTTGTCTTCTGGAACTCATTAATCAGTAACTTCTTAATATTTTCCAGTGTCCTGGTCGTCCCAGGGGCACTGTTTGTGTCTAGACTCATGTACTAGTCTAGTGCGTGGTCTCTTAGCATAATAGCTATCCGCACGAGTTTGGTATATTCATTAGTGATATGTTTTTCTTCTTATATCTTTGCACAAATGAACAAGTGATTCTCAGGGTCTTCTATCGATTCTCCCTGAAATTATGGTAACCTGGTGGTAGGATCGTGTCTTGCCATTCTGAATACTGAACTACTACCTCCTCCGCGTGGTGTAGATACTTGACTAGTGCTACCTGAACTGGCTCCTCTATTTGTTGTTCCTTGTATAGATGTACTTCCTGCTATTAGACTTCCTCTGAACTATGGTTGTCTAAATGGTGGTGTTCTCTTTGGTGTATTAGTCGCACATGTGTTTATGGGTTCCACACTGACATTAATATGGATAGGATGGATTCCTTCTCCTCCCGTTCTTGGACCTCTCGTTTTCCTCTCATATGTTGCACATAGGATTTCCTCAATCTACTCCACAACCCAGACATCCCATACATATTCCTCATCATTTCCCAAGCCTTTCCTCACAGATATAGCTCTCTTCTTGGTGTTCACCTTGTATTGATAGGGTGCTTCGCTACGTGTCTTTCCCATTGATGCCAAGATCCACTTGATTTGGTCGTCATCCATCATGATCAGGTCCAAGGGATCCTCCTCCTTCTTACCTTTATCCTTCCCTCTTTCCATTTATCCCTACTCTGTCAGTGCTTCCCCCCTTCCCCCATGCATGCAGGGAAGTTTAGCTATTTGAATCCATTGTCATTACGCCTTTGTTATATAACAATATCTTAATAGAAGTATATAGTGATTGAATGTACCTTCCTTGAGGTCCGCATAGAAATTCTTGCTCCGTTGCGCTGTATGAATTCGTTGTGTCCACGACAAACTCTGTTATGAAGCCTGCCACAATACTGTCAAGCCAAAAGTCTATTGCTTGGGTGAATTTGTTGTTCACCTGTTGTAACTGCCTGATCTATACTCGGGTCCAATATAGTTGTCGAATCTGGTTTGTCACATGGTTATCCTTCAACCTTAGTATCCTCTCCTGCAATAGATGCGGAAAATCATAGAAAAAGACTTTGCGTAAATAAGTAAACACGTATTTGTCCAGATATTTGCGAGATGTGATTCTAGGGTTTCTATTTGGTTCTTAACCAAGTTTCAATTTCTGCTTTTGTGGGGTTCCACGGTCTCAACATCCCCTTCTAATGGCTCACTTCTCTCTTATTTTCTTCAATCGTTTCCGGCTCATGCTATCTCATCTACTAATTACTAGTTCTACTCTATCATCTAAGTTATTGACCCAAGGTTCATGTCTTTCAGGTTTCCAACAAAACTCTCTAAAACTATCGGCCCTCCAATTAAACTAGAAGGCAACGTAGCAACACGCAGAATGCGCCGCACACTCTCACCTGAGATAGCTTTAATGGGTGGTTGTAAGACTCATGTCTTTACAGCTTAGTATTGAGTGCAATATATGGGATCTGTATTCCAAACCATTTATTATAACTTGTGATTGCAACCTACTATTATTCGCGACTTATTTCCTCAATATCGCAACAATAATTAAGCAAGCAATGTAACAAATCATTCATTCATTAAGAATAACAAATAACTACTGAAAAGATGGTAAATATATGCATGCATTCATCCCATTACACAGATTTTATTGTGGTTCACCCCTTCTTGGGGTTACGTCCACAAAGATTTGGCTATGGGCTCTTTTATTATGTTAGTTCTGCATATCTGGCACTGCATGCTTACAATTCTCCTTTGATGGGTAAGATCTATATGAGGCAAACTAGATCGCACCAGGCTCCTCAGCCTGCGATCTAATCCTCAGATCTTCCTTCTCTCCTCTCCTTTAGCTCAACAACTTACAAAATGGTTCATAACCATACTACATATCGCTTCAATTCATACATATCTATGATGGAACAATACAAAACTAAAATAACAATAAGGGGACCTCTATGATACCTACGTATCTATATTTATATATTTCGGGCTCTTCAGTCGTTCACAATATATTACCAAAATCCTAACCCTACCGACATTAGGTCTTCCTCCCATGTGTGTGTGTTGTTCTTCCTTCTAGCTGTCGCTTTCCTTGTGCACGCCTCTTTCATGAACGCATGCTATGTTTTCCTCCAACTGTTACTTTAGTTGCTACACACCTTATTTCCCCACGATCATCCTTCTTTCCACTTCGACGTGCTGCCAACACTGGGTGATCAGACGAAAAAACTCATATCTCCTCATTCCTAGGGAGTTAAAGGGACTTACCTATACAATTGGAAAGGTCTCAAAATATGATTTCCAGCCATGTAACTTATGCTTCCATCTGAATTAGTTGTCTAGGGTAAAAATTCCCTTAAATATAGGGTATCCACATTGACAAAAAAATAATACTCTCAACAACCTCCATCTTGCAATATTTATCTTGGATATCTGTAGGCTTGATATTAGAAATCTTGTGGGATCCATTTGTGTACAACTCAAAGTGGGCATGTGGAACCAACCACATGTTATCTCATCCTATGAGGGCCATACTTAAAAGCTACGCCATAAGGGGAACACTTTGGATTTATATACATTTATGCTAAGGCTACTTCAAGGATATTCAATGCTTCTTCAAGTGGACACATCATCATCACTTTTAGGGGCTTTTGGGATTTACTTTAGGGTTTTTTCTAAGGTTTACATCAATGAAAACCAATTTTCCAACATGATCTTCATTGTTGATTCGCCAAACTTCGCTCAACTTTTCCGATGAACCTTGACCCTTGATCCGATCCATTTTCCAAACCATCGAAAATGAATCTCGACCATTGATTCTTTAAATTCTCTAATCTGTGAAAATGAATCTTGATCATCGATGTGCTTCTTTTTGCAACACGTCAAAAATAGATCCTGGCCATTGATTCTTTTTTTTTGCAAAACTATGAAAAGCTTATGATTTCTTAATCAACTCACAATGAATTTGGGTCGTTGATCTCGAGATTAAACACAATCTCGATCGTCGATTCATCAGACTCTCCTAGCTCCTTCGACTACCATTAAAACGTGAATTTTTTACCTTCCAGGTCGCATTTAACTCCGAAACCTGCAGATTAATGCCATTAAACCTTTCTTTGATAGATACGATGCAAATTCAACCTAAATTTTCTCATGAATTTTGGGATTTCTCTATGATTTTTCACTGTTTTCCCCTAAATTCATCACATATCAAAATCTAGTGTCGTCCTGTCATGTTACTTTTGCCGCCTTTCTTTTTCCCGCTTGTTTCCCTTTGTATGTAACCGTTTTTCTTGCCTTTGCCGAATTCATTTTTCTAACTTCATGTGGCCTTTCTATCTCTAGCGTATTGCACACTTTTTAGTTTTGTTTCCTTTTTGACCTTTTTATTTTTTTTATTGTGTGGTGGGTGGTCGACTATCCTTGTATAGCTTCAGTCGGATCCCATTGGTCATTCTTCTGAGTTATGTGCCTACTAAATCTCTTAAATGTACAATTCCTCCATATGTGACAAACATTGATTCGTATGGTCCTAACCAATGCATTCTAATATTTCCTGGGTGTTGTAACGTTTCGCTGTCATACATCAATACTAGATCTCCTTCCTTGAATATTTTCTTCTTGATGTGTCTATCATGCCAAGATTTGTCTCTTGCTTTCTGTACTTGTTGATGGAATCCTACCAAGATTCGGTCTTCCTCCATTGCCAATAACTGATTCAGTCTCTCTTGTACTGCGCCTCGTTCTGTCATTTGTGTGATAGCTGCTATGCGCAAGCTGGGTACTAAAAATTCTAATGGTACTACTGCTTCTTGGCCATAAACCAGTTTAAATTGTGTGTGCCCTGTCAAATTTTTTCATGTAGTCTTGTATGCCCATAATACTGCTAGTACTTTGAGGTCCCAATCATCTATGTTAACATTACAAATATTTTTCAGTGCGTTCTCTAGAATCTTGTTGAAGGCTTCCACTGTGCCATTTTCTTGTGGATGATATGGTGTGCTCTTCTGATGATGGACTTCGAATTATTCAATCATCGCATGGATGGTGATGTTTATGAAGTGTGTGCCTTGGTCGCTCATCAAAAATCTTGGGCACCCGAATCGAGTGATTACTTGTTCGAACAAAAAGTGTGTCGTTGTTTCTGCACTGCAATCTTTCACTGGTGCAG
The DNA here is from genome assembly GCA_000966675.3 of Picea glauca. Lineage (NCBI taxonomy): Eukaryota > Viridiplantae > Streptophyta > Pinopsida > Pinales > Pinaceae > Picea > Picea glauca. The sequence goes on along the minus strand of JZKD02S1047855.1, from coordinate 378,604 downwards.
TTTCCGCTCATGTTGTTAAATATTTCGTCGCAGTTATAATGTACCTATCCCCCGTTATTTTTGCCGGTGGGTTGATTGGTCCCACAAAGTCTATTTCCCACTTATCAAATGAGTGTAATGTTACTTGTGGTCGTAATGGAATCTCATCCCTTTTGTTGGGTTTGCCTACCCTTTTACAAACATCGTATCTTTGACAGTACTCCTTCGAGTCTCTGTGAATTGTTGGCCACCATAGTCCTGCGTGCAATACCTTATGAACGGTAGATTTACCCACATAATGGCCTCCTTCTATTCCCTCGTGGGCTTCTTCTAAGGCTCTTGGTATTTCGTTCTCTAACGTGTATCTTCGCAAGATGTTATCTGCGCCCATTTTATATAACTGTCTGATAATCAGTTGATAGTCAACAGTGCGGGCTACCAGGTTTTTCTTCTTCGTGGTGCTATAGTCTTGCGGCGCAGTACCTGTACTCAAGTACTGAATGATATATGTGAAGTATTCATCAACAATCTATACTGAGAATAACTGTGAATATGGAAAGTTGTCTTCTAAATTCATAGATTCTTCTCCATTTGTGACCCTCGACAGGTGGCCAGGTCCTGCATTCAATTTCCCTGGTTTAACTGTTACTTCAAAATCGAATTCTTGGAATAGTAGTAACCATCGACAGATTATCCCTCCCAACACTGGTTTGTTGACGAGGTATTTCAGGGCTGAGTGATCTGTGAACATTTTAAAGTGCTTTAACAATAAGTAATGTCTGAATTTCTGTAGTGCATAGACCATGGCTAGGCCTTCTCTTTCTGTCCTATTATAGTTCTGTTATGAGTCTGATAACTTTCTTCTTGCGAACTCTATTGGGTGATCCAAGTCTCATGTTTTTGGCTGCGCCAGGATAGATCTGAGTGCTATCACTGATGCATCTACATGGATGTGGAATGTCTTTTCCCATTCTGGAAATACTAATATCGGCGCAGTAACCATCTTTTCCTTCAAGGTATCCAGACCGTGTTGACACTCATCATTCCACTGAAAATTCATATCCTTCCTTAACATATTTTCCATTGTTGTTGTGATCTGTGCATATCCTTTGATGAATTTCCTGTAATATCCTATGTGTCCTAACATTGCTCTTAGCTGACAGACTATTTTTGGTGCTAGCAAGTTAACAATGACTGCAATTTTTGCCAGATCTACCAATAAACCTTGTTTGCATACTATCTGACCCAATAGTATCCCAAATGGTGTTCCAAATATGGATTTCTAAATAATCAGTGATATCTGGCACTGTCTGCATCTTTCTAACATCAGTTGTAAAAAAATCCACATGGTTTTTCAGCAGGTTGTAGACTGTCGAATCATCTAGGTATACTTCAATAAATTGGTCGATGAATTCTTTAAACGCAACAATGACTACTCTGGAGAATGACTACTCTGGAGAATATCCCCATTCTTTAGAAAACGTGGTCTTGTGTCTGTCCTCCTGTGCTATCTTTATATTATGGTATCTTGAGAATCCATCAGTGAATGAGTAAGCTTCATGTCCTCCCACGTTCTCTAACAATTCATCTGTGAACAGTGTAGGGAACAGGTCATGTAGGAATGCATCGTTCAACTTCCTGAAGTTGGCACATATCCTGATCCCTCTTCCTTGTTTCTTTTCCTATACTACCATTGAGCTTATCCATTCTGACTCCTCAACTGGTTTTATGATGCCGACTTCGAGCATCATGCCAATCTCCTCTTTAATTTTTTGTTTATATATGGGGTTCATTCTATGGGTTCATTGTTTAATAGTTCTCACTTCATGTCTGAGTGGTATCTTCATTTCTCCCAGTTCTTCGACTATACCCTTCATCTCTGTGAATGTTGTGGGAAAGAGGTCACTGTATTCATGCAATGACTCTGTGATACTTTCTACTATTTTGTCATCCCAATAATCTCCAATGTTGGCCATTTTGGGTTGCTCCGTTGTCCCGATGTTAACTTTCTTTACCTTGATTGGTCCGAAAATGACTTCTGATTCAATGGTTGGGCCCTCCACATCTCTTTCACCTACTTCTTGAATCTGAATATCACGCAGATCATCTTCATCTGGTGCTTCCTCCTCTACATGGTAACATGACAACAGTTCCTTGATTGTCTGTTTATTTCGTTGTTTCTCTTCTGTGATAAATTCTATTTCTGGTTATTTGAGGAATATTAGTACTCTAATCCGTTTAAGGGTTGAATATATGTTGGGGTTCTCATACTCGAATGAGAAATTGACTGTGAAATTTTGTCGCAATGTTGTCCATGTCGTAGTTCCTTTGCACAATTCCTGGTCCGTATACCAAATCACTGGTATGCCCTCTAAAGTATGTATGAAGTGATGAGGCCATTCCTCTGGTGGTGTCATTTTCCACAACGTTCTACACACCTCCAATTGTTCTACTGGTGCTCAATGTCCTTCATATTTCTGTTGTTTGTTGTTTTTTGTTTTGAGTCGAACCTTATGCATAGTAACTGCTTACATTGGTACTAGTCCATGATTGTCTCTTTGTGTGCATGCCACCATCTTGCCAGTGTGGCCTTTAGTGCTAAGTCAAGTGCCAACAGTCTCTAGTTTTCTACCACTACGTCTTCGTACAATGTCAAGAATGTTTCCAAATCATTTATTCCTTGGAAGCTGGGTGGTTCTCTGATTTCTATGCCTATCCATCTTACTACGTGGTCTATTCTTGCACATCTTCGCGTGGATACTTCGTGTAGCCATTGCTGTCAATTCTCTAAACTGGTGTCTGAGCCTGTTGTGCATGAAGTAATGCTCCACCAACTAAGTACCCCGTTTGCATTTGGGTTTACGTAATCCTCATCATGCGCAGTTGTTCTATACAACTGGATGATTTCCTATAAATCTAGGAAGGTAGGTTCTACAAACCTCTCCCCTTCTGATGGGTCTAATGGTGCGATGACCCTATATTCCTTGTAATCAAATGTCATTTTCTTGGTCTTTAGATTGATTATGGCCTAGTTGTCAAACGTGCAATCGAGACCAAGCAATTTCGGGTAAGGTTTTGTGTCGTCCACTATTTCAATGACTTTGAAATCGGCTTTAGTGTGCACTCCATCAAGATCTATTGTTACTCCTTTCAGTCTACCTATTGGTAGGACTCTTTGCTGGTTTTCTAGTTTCAATTGAACAGGTGAGTATCCTAATGTGGGCTCCCCCATTCATTTCCATGTCTTCTTTGGTAGTACATTCACTTTGGATCCTAGATCCACTATAACGTCTCCCATATTGAAATCCCCAATATTAGCATTCAGTCTAAATTCCCTACTTGTTCTTCTTTTTGTGTGTAGGTGATTTACTTTTTTAGGCTCTAGCTTTCCTTCTATCTGTCTGCTACACTTTTCTAGGATGTTTTGCAATATTTTCATAGATGATGGATCAATTAATACTTTTACACATGATTTCAAAAATCCTTTGATTGTACTTACTTGTCCTGTGGGATGCATTTTGTTGGTATGATACAATGATGGAGGTTGCGTAGTTGAAGTCGACGTTGTGTCCTCCTTCTGAAATTCTTGTCTGGCCTCCTTCAAGGTCTCCTTTTCCTTTTGTGCGCCGAACTTCTTTCTTGGTTTTGTGTTCTTCTTTACCCATTGGTTCTACGCTGGTTCCTATCGAACTGCGTCAGTTCCTGTTTTAGCTCCTCCACGGGTAACTATGTTGATATTCATCCTTCATCCCTTGCTTTGACTGAAATCCACTAAACATTCTGATTATTTTGGTTCCTCTTTTCCTGAATCTTCACTAGTAGTGTAGGACATTCCTCTATATCGTGGTCCGATGCATGACAATACATACAAGTTGTTAGTGGAAGCAGGCATTCCCTTGCATAATGTCCTGGTTGCTAACAATTGTGACATGTGATTGATCCTCTACCTCGTCTGAAACCTCCTCTGCCTTGTCCTCCTCCTCTGTAGCCTGCTCAATCACCTCTCGACATGTTATACTAAGGCACCTGATTATACTGCGCGGTATTGTACTGAGGCTGTGTCGGGTTGTACTTCGGCTGCGCGTTATTATATGGTTGTTGTGCAGTATTATACTACTATTGCAAAGTGTTGTATGGTGTTGGGGCTTGATTGAACTATGGCGTTGCTTGCCCAGTCATCATTTCAGCCTGTACCCTATATGCATATGATGTCCTTTCTCACATCAGCTCCATAGTTCTGCAATATTTATCGCCATGGCCCACTGACTTGCAAAAGGTGCAATATGAACTCTTTGGAACTGTCTGGTATTTTTGCATCATTGTGAAATGATAAGGGTCGTGACCCTGTTTCTTTAATATTTTGCACCATAATCCTCCCATTGGTAATGGATTCGACATTCCTGCTTCCATATACTACGTGAACGTTGGACATTCGTTCTTGTGGTGTCCTTCCATCCTGCACGTGGTACACCAAACGACTTCTCGTTTGTCCTTGTTCTTATTATAGTTCATCTTGAACGTGAGATTCTTCAAGTCTTCCTTCAATTCTTCGATAGCTGGGTATGTCTGTTGGTACTGGTTTTCTTCCAGTTGCAAGATTGCTTGCAGAGCCTCTGCTTGTGTTTGAAATTTATGTTGTCGTAAAGGTTATTTTAAGTGTGGGAGTAGTGAATTGACAAACAGGTGCTGATGCTACATATCGGTCATGAGGTATTTTAAATTTCCCTTCAGTTGCTTGAATCTCTGGTCGGTCTCCCATACAGACTCTCCTGGTTTCTATCTTATTTCGGTCATCTTGTTCATGCATTGGTCCTCTGAACTTGTCTTCTGGAACTCATTAATCAATAACTTCTTAATGTTTTCTAGTGTCTTGGTCATCCCAGGGGAACTGTTTGTGTCTAGACTCATGTACTAGTCTAGTGCGTGGTCTCTTAGCATAATAGCTAGCTGTGTGAGTTTGGTATCTTCATTAGTGATATGTTTTTCTTCTCAGATCTTTGCACAAATGAACAAGTGCTTCTCAGGGTCTTCTGTCGATTCTCCTTGAAATTCTGGTAACCTGATGGTAGGATCGTGTCCTCCCATTCTGAATACTGAACTACTACCTCCTCCACGTGGTGTAGATACTTGACTAGTGCTACCTGAACTGGCTCCTCTATTTTTTGTTCCTTGTGTAGATGTACTTCCTGCTGTCATACTTCCTCTGAACTACGATTGTCTAAATGGTGGTGTTCTCTTTGGTGTATTAGTCTCACATGTGTTTATGGGTTCCACACTGAAATTAATATGGATAGGATGGATTCCTTCTCCTCCCATTCTTCGACCTCTCATTTTCCTCTCATATGTTGCGCATAGGATTTCCTCAATCTACTCCACAGCCCGGAGATCCTATACATCTTCCTCATCACTCGCCAAGCCTTTCCTCACGGATATAGCTCTCTTCTTGGTGTTCACCTTGAATTGGTAGGGTGCTTCGCTACACGTCTTTCCCGTTGATGCCAAGATCCACTTGATCTGGTCGTCATCCATCATGATCAGGTCCAAGGGATCCTCCTCCTTCTTACCTTTATCCTTCCCTCCTTCCATTTATCCCTACTTTGTCAGTGCTTCCCCCCTTCCCCCATGCACGCAGGAAAGTTTAGTTGTTTGAATCCATTGTCATTACCCCTTTGTTATATAACAGTATCTTAATAGAAGTATATAGTGATTGAATGTACCTTCCTTGAGGTCCGTGTAGAAATTCTTGCTCCATTGCGCAGTATGAATTCGTTGTGTCCACGACAAGCTTTGTTATGAAGCCTGCCACAATACTGTGAAGCCAAAATTCTATTGCTTGGGTGAATTTGTTGTTCACCTGTTGTAACTGCCTGATCTATACTCGGGTCCAATATAGTTGTCGAATCTGGTTCGTCGCATGGTTATCCTTCAACCTTAGTATCCTCTCTTGCAGTAGATGCAGAAAATCACAGAAAAAGACTTCATGTAAATCAGTAAACACGTATTTGTCCAGATATTTGCGAGATGTGATTCTAGGGTTTCTATTGTCTTTCTGTGAAAACTCTAGCTCTTTGGTTGTCAACCAAGTTTCGATTTCTTCATTTGTGGGGTTCCACGGTCTCAACATCCCCTTCTAATGGCTCATTGCTCTCTTCTTTTCTTCGACCGTTTCCCGCTCCTGCTATCTCATCTACTAATTACTAGTTCTACTCTATCATCTGAGTTATTGACCCAAGGTTCATGTCTTTCAGTTTTCCAACAAAACTCTCTAAAACTATCGACCCTCCAAGTAAAATAGAAGGCAATGCAGCAGCATGCAGAATGCACCGCACACTCTCACCTAAGATAGCTTTAATGGGTGGCTGTAAGACTCATGTCTTTACAGCCTAGGATTGAGTGCAATATATGGGATCTGTATTCCATACCATTTATTATAACTTGTGATTGCAACCTACTATTATTCGCGACTTATTTCCTCAATATCGCAACAATAATTAAGCAAGCAATGTAACAACTCATTCATTCATTAAGAATAACAAATAACTACTGAAAAGATGGTAAATATATGCATGCATTCATCCCATTACACAGATGTTACTGTGGTTCACCCCCTCTTGGGGCTACATCCATAAAGATTTGGCTATGGGCTCTTTTATTATGTTAGTTATGCATATCAGGCGCTGCACGCTTACAATTCTCCTTTGATGGGTATGATCTATATGAGGCGAACTAGATTGCACCAGGCTCCTCAGCCTGCGATCTAATTCTCAGATCTTCATTCTCTCCTCTCCTTTAGCTCAACAACTTACAAAATGGTTCATAACCATACTACATATCGCTTCAATTCATACATATCTATGATGGAACAATACAAAACTAAATTAACAAGAAGGAGCCCTCTATGATACCTACGTATCTATATTTATATATTTCGAGCTCTTCAGTTGTTTAGAATATATTACCAAAACCCTAACCCTACCGACGTTAGGTCTTCCTCCCATGTGTGTGTGTTGTTCTTCCTTCCAGCTGCCGCTTTCCTTGTGCACGCCTTCTTGCATGCGCACATGTTGTGTTTTCCTCCAACTGTTACTTCAATTGCTACATGCCTTCTTTCCCCACCATTATCCTTCTTTCCACTTCGGCCTGCTACCAACACTGGGCGATCAGACGAAAAAACTCATATCTCCTCATTCCCAGGGAGTTAAAGGGACTTACCTATACCATTGGAAAGGTCTCAAAATATGATTTCTAGCCATGTAACTTATGCTTCCATCTGAGTTAGTTATCTAGGGTAAAAATTCCCTTAAATATAGGGTATCCACATTAACAAAAAAATAATACTCTCAACAACCTCCATCTTGCAATATTTAACTTGGATATATGTAGGCTTGTAATATTTATATTAGACACCTTGTGGGATCCATTTGTGTACAACTCAAAGTGGGCATGTGGAACCAACCACATGTTATCTCATCCTGTGAGGGCCATACTTAAAAGCTACGCCATAAGGGGAACACTTTGGAGTTATATACATTTATGCTAAGGCTACTTCATGGATCTTCAATGCTTCTTCAAGTGGACACATCATCATCACTTTTAGGGGCTTCTGGGATTTACTTTAGGGTTTTTTCTAAGGTTTACATCAATGAAAACCAATTTTCCAACACGATCTTCATTGTTGATTCGCCAAACTTCACTCAATTTTTCCGATGAACCTTGACCCTTGATCCGATCCATTTTCCAAACCATCGAAAATGAATCTCGACCATTGATTCTTTAAATTCTCCAATATGTGAAAATGAATCGTGGTCATCGATGTGCTTCTTTTTGCAACACGTCAAAAATAGGTCCTGGCCATTAATTCTTTTTTTTTTGCAAAACTATGAAAAACTTATGAGTTCTTAATCAACTCACAATGAATTTGGGTCGTTGATCTCGAGATTAAACACAATCTCGGTCGTCGATTCATCAAACTCTCCTAGCTCCTTCGACTACCATTAAAACATGAATTTTTTACCTTCCAGGTCGAATTTAACTCTGAAACCTATAGATTAATGCCATTAAACCTTTCTTTGATAGATACGATGCAAATTCAACCTAAATTTTCTCATGAATTTTGGGATTTCTCTATGATTTTTCACTGTTTTCCCCTAAATTCATCACAGATCAAAATCTGTAACAATATTTTTTTTCAAATTTGTATTGGTTTTTGGCCTTTACAAGCCCTACGTTTGAACTAGAAGCTTTGATACCATAACGTAATGACCCCCAACTAAACTGAGGATTAGTACTATATAGAAAACACATAAAAACAAAAATTTTCTGCTAACTAATTTCTTGTAGCTTACCAGCTACGAATTACAACCAGATTTAACTATTATTTGATATCATTAATTAAATTCATCTATATCATGTTAAAAATGATATGAATACAGTTTAATAACTCAACACAACAATATATAAATTGTTCTCAAACACATAGTTAATACACAACAATTAAACTCATAATGCAATACAAAAACCAAGATAAGACATGTATCTTTTAAGTCAGTTGTGCAATTAGCTCCTTGGGATGGACGTTTCACCCAACCATAGACTTTTTATTTCAAATCTCAATAGAAAATCACCCCTGAGTTGGGGATAAATATCCACAAAAGAGGGTGGTCTCTCACTCTCCACTCATAGCTCGGAATTCCCACAACCCACTGGTATTCTCCTACAACTATCTCGATTTTCCACAAGATCTATTCCTCTTGACCTACCCAACCCAAAGAATGTACCCCTTCATTGATCTCAATCCCTCGGGCATCCCATTCATTTAACATGGACTCTCTGGCACGGGTAATCAAGAATCTCTCTACTGGGAAATTCAAAGGATTTTGCTACTAGGAAAACTACCATGAAAAACAACAATAAACACTTGTTGTTATAGTGAAAATTACACAAGAGTTCACTTTTTAGGCCTCACAACCTGGATCTTAAGTCTTCATCTCCAAAAACGCTCCAGCATGCTCCAAAATTCTCCCAAACTTCTTGTTCATGCTCCAAGGATTTTCTCTGATGTTCTCTGCTTGATGTTCATGCAAAAACTGAATGTCCAAAACTGTTGTGACTTCCCATACAAATTTCCTCTCTTTGTTTTCTTTCTTGACTTACACACTTCCCTTCACTGATTGTACTCAACCCCCATGCTCCCATTAACTATGGGATGTGGCTTCTCACACGCACCCTCTTACATGCATTCAATGATTGGCTTTGGGGACACTCAATCATAAAATAGAAGTTTAATACATATTGATAATAAAATTCACAAATGTGGGTGGAATTAACAAACATGAGTAATCCCCCCTTGGACCCCTCTTAGACATTCCCTTAGACCCTCCCCTCTCTTGTGGATTAATCAACCTCCATCTTTGTCCATGCAAAATTCATAAATACAATTAGCATATACATCGCTACCCTAACCACACATTATATCTACATTAAACATAATTAATTAAAATGGAAATTATAGTAAAGATGTTACAATAATGAAACTTTAATGTCAATACACGTATTAAAGTAATTTATGAATAAATTTGCATACCAATTTCTTTTGAATCCCCTTTATACTTAATAGATTTAAAATTAAAATAAATCTATATTTTAAGAAATTAAAATTAAAATATTAATCAACTTTAAAACTTAAAAAGAAACAAATATAAATACTTTAATAATTTTTAACTAAATTTAATTAAAAATTAGTTTTGTCACTCTTATAAATTGTATAGTAAACTTGTGAAAATATAAAATACAAGAATGTAGTAAATGAATCATGAAACTTTTAAGACATTGATCTTTTACCAAAATACCCTCATTAGAGAGTGATCTTTTACCAAAATACCCTCTTATTGATAATTATTTTTTAAATTTATTTTAATTAAATTAAAATAAAAAGTTTCCATTATTATTTTTTTAATTTATTTTTAATTAAATTAAAATAAAAAGTTTGATAACTGTTGAGTCCACTCAAAATATTAAAACATAATAACAATACCAAATTGTTTAGAAAATAAAGATTTTTAATCTCCAAATGAGAGGCGTTTTAGTTACAAC
>JZKD02S1047855.1:321942-358044 GCA_000966675.3 Picea glauca | reverse complement strand
CTCTTTGGATTTTAGGGTGTATTGACCCAAGAAGGGGTTGTCCCTCATTCTATGGGAATAAGGGGCTAAAGACGTGACAAATTGTTGTTGGGAAAAAGATAAAATCCTATTTATAAACCTTCTATATGATTCCCCGAGGGATCACCCAAGAAATAAATGAAACACTTATCTTTAAGAAATGGGTACCCACAAGAAATATGATTATAAATGATTGAAAAAGGTTAGTTGGGGGATATGAGTTCTCATCATGATTTGGATTATTTTTGGCACGAAATGAGATAGGAGATATAATAAAGAAATGCATAGAGATATCACAGATATTCAATAGTATAACAAAAATGTATGAGAGATGCAATCATAAACATAGATATATAGTAATACACGATTTCTCTTAATGAAAGAAATGTACATAGACTATAAAACTACAGAGTGAAAGACTCTCTAGAATGGTGGCAGTTTATCTCTCAGAAGAGATGTGACGACCACTCGCATTTTCAAGAAGATGATTACAATGAGGATCTTAAGGCCTTTTTACAATAAACAGGAATGCAAAAAACCCTATACATCCAAAAACCTAACCCTAGGAGATGAAGCGCCAAAAGTCATGTGCGCCCCCTTTGGGTAAGTTAGTACATCAACTTCCTGGGGTCGTAACTTTTGCATACGATCTTCATTTTAGGCGTATGATAGATCGTTGGACAGGTATCGTCAAGGAGATTCATTTTCGGGGCTCGATGATTCCTTTGGTTATCATTTAGAACCTTTATCTCTAAAAACCTTCATTTAGGCCCTCAAAATGGCCCCGGAAGTTAAAACTTGCTAAAAATAGTAAATTGCCAAAATTGCTAGAAAATTGTTTTGAACCAGTTGGAAAAGGTGGGTGGCCACCGATATACACCTGGATTAATCCTCACTCCTTAGGAAGGAATGGTCTCCATTGTGTTGATTTTCCGGGGGAGAGGGAAAAGCATTTTCTAGATCTGCATCTTGGTGAGCTGCTTGTATTGTTGGAGACGTCGCATTACTTAGTTTGTGGAAGTCTGTCATGAACCTGTTGAAGATGAGGTTGTTCAACAAGTTGAGCTACATGAGAGGAATGTGTGAAAAAGGAATATTTGCGCTTTGCTACAACCTTGTCGACCTACTTATGTTGGATAGAAGGTGCAAGGGGCGAGGTTGTAGTGGTTGCAGCGTCCTTTTGTTACCCTTTTGAACAGATTATGAAGAAGCTGAATTTTGTAGTATGAGATACTACCTTGCGACACTTTTTAGGTGGAACAATAGTTGGAACTACCTCTGGTATTCTATAGATATGACCCCCCAAAATAACAATGACACTATGGGGTCGAGGCTCATAAACATCATGGCGTCTCCACAAATACGGTTGGCCCAAGAGAACATCACAAACATCCAGTGGGGAAACATCACATAATACCTCATCCTTGAAGGGTTGGATGCCATATGACAATCGACACTGTTGGTTGACACAGAGATCTCGTCCATGCCAAATCCACCCGATGTTGTATGGCTATGGGTGTGGTGTTGTCGACAATCCCAACTGTTTGACGACCTCTGTTGAGATGAGGTTTTTCTGGCTTCCGCTATCAGCAATAAAATGTAGCGGGGTCCCCTTCACCCACATATGTGAATGAAAAAGGTGCTCCCCCTCTTCAAGAACTGTTGGTTCTTCTGGTTGAATTGATACGGTTGCGACAATAGTAGTGGGGTCTGCGTCAATGATCTGTCCTTTACCAGTATTTTCAGAATCAAATTCTGAATCAGGGTTTGGCTCCTTATCTTTGATCTCGACCACCAATGACTATTTTGAGTGACACTCATCGGTGTTGTTCCAGGGGATTTTGTGGAAATCACACCATTTTTCGGTGTCCTTCTTTGTCTTCCCGTGACCCTTCTTTTCCTGTGTCTTGGACTGGTTTTCTGGAGATTGTTTGTTAGGGTCATCTTTGTCATACTTTGGTTGTTGCAGATTTGCAGACCCGAATTCCCGTTTGTTCTGGTGCTTAAATTTCTGCTCAATTTTAACAACATATCGATAAGCAACACCGAGTAATGAGATGTCCAGAAAATCCATTTCAGTCTAGATGTATCTATGTAGAGCCCCACAGTATTTCAGAACCAAATGTCACTCGGAGTCTTTGATACCCATCTTGGTGCACAAGGTATGGAAGGTATTGGTGAAATTCAGAATTGCTTGACCTCTCTCTTTCCGCAGTGTGGTCCATCTCATGTATTGGTCCTCATAGTTGCTAACAGGGTAATACTGGTCCTTTACCGCATCCACAAAAAAATCCCAAGTGGGATCGACCCCATATATTCCAGACTCCACTGTGGAACTTTTCTCCCATTAAGTTTCCCACCAATGTTTGACATGAGGGAGATCTTTAAGGAGTGCGAAGGTGATCTTTTCTTTGTCGAAAAAATTGTGAACATAGAAATAACCTTCTAGCAGAGTTAACCATTTTTCTAGGGCTTCTGCATCTATTTATCCTTCAAATACAAGAATATCAAAATTGACATGTACCTTGAAAGGCGAGGTGCCTCCAAAGTGGCCACTTGATGAATATGCGTCTAATGCTATCAACAGGCATTTAAGGATGTGGGAAATATTCTCCATCATTTCATCCCTTTGTAGCGTGAGAGCTTGCTCAAGCAACAGATTGATAGGATCGTCTGTTCCGTCGTTTTTATTTTCTTCTGCCATTGAGGGTTTCTTGGGTGTGCGAGAGCAATTGTATTCAATATATACAAGCTCAAGATCCAACTTTCTCTACTCAGACCTAGTCGGGGACATGCACTAAAAAAATTATCAAGAGCAACCTACTCTGATACCACTGATCCAGATTATTTTCGTCACAAAATGAGATCGGATATATAATAAAGAAATGCACAGAGATATCACATATATTCAATAATATAACAAAAATGTATCAAATATGCAACCATAAACACAGATATACAGTAATACACGATTTCTCTTAATGAAAGAAATGTACAGAGACTGTAAAAATATAGAGTGAAAAACTCGCTAGAATGGTGGCAGCTTATCTCTGAGAAGAGATGTGACGGCTACTCACATTCACAAGAAGATGATTACAATGAGGCTCTGAAGGCATTTTTACAATAAACAATAATTGCAAATACCCTATACATCCAAAAACCTAACACTAGGAGATGAAGCGCCAAAAGTCATGTGGGCCCCGTTTGGGTAAGTTAGTACATCAACTTCCCGGGGTCGTAACTTTTGCATACGATCTCCGTTTTAGGTGTATGATAGCTCGTTGAAAATGTATCGTCGAGGAGATTCATTTTGGTGGCTCAATCATACCTTAGGCTATAATTGAGAACCTAGATCTTGAAAAACCTTCATTTAGCCTCTCAAAATGGACCCGAAAGTTAAAACCTGCTAAAAATAGTAAATTGCCAAAATTGCCAGAAAACTGTTTTGAGCCAGTTGGAAAAGGTGGGTGGTGACTGATATCCACCTGGATCAATCCTCCCTCCTTAGGAAGAAATTATCTCCATTGCGTTGATTTCCCGGGGGAGAGGGAAAAGAATTTGTTGGATATGCATCTTGGTGAGTTGCTTGTATTGTTGGAGACGTCGTGCTCCTTAGTTTGTGAAAATATTTCATGAACCTATTGAAGCTGAGGTTGTTCAACAAGTCGAGCTACATGAGAGGAAGGTGTGAAGAATGAATATTTGTGCTTTGTTGCAACCTTTTTGACCTGCTTCTTTTGGATAGAAGGTGCATGGGGCAAAGCTGTAGTGGTTGTAGTGTCCTTTTGTTATCCTTTTGAATAGATTGTGGAGAAGCTGAATTTTGCAGTATGAGATACTACCTTGCGACACTTTTTAGGTGGAACAATAGTTGGAACTACCTCTGGTATTCTATAGATATGACCCCCCAAAGTAACAATGACACTACAGGGTCGAGACTCATAAACAACATGGCGTCTCCAAATATATGGTTGGCCCAAGAGAGAATCACATCCATCCAGTGGGGAAACATCACATAATACCTCATCCTTGAAGGGTCTGATGCCATATGACAATCGACATTGTTGGCTGACAAAGAGATCGTGTCCTTGCCGAAGCCACCCGATGTTGTATGGCTACGGGTGTGGTGTTGTCGACAATCCCAATTGTTTGATGACCTGTACTGAGATGAGGTTTTTCTGGCTTCCGCTATCAACAATAAAATGCAGCGGGGTCCCCTTCACCCACATATGTGAATGAAAAAGGCGCTCCCCCTCTTAAGGATCTGTTTCTTCTTCTGGTTGAATTGTTGTAGTTGTGACAATAACAGTGGGTTCTGCGTCAATAATTTGTCCTTCTCTAGTATTTTCAGAATCAAATTTTGAATCAGGGTTTATCTCCTTGTATTTGATCTCAGCCACCAATGACTGTTTTGAGCAACATTCATTGGTGTTGTGCCAAGGGATTTTGTGGAAATCACACCATTTTCCAGTGTCCTTCTTTGTCTTCCCGTGACCCTTCTTTTCCTGTGTCTTGGACTGGTTTTCAGGAGATTGTTTGTTAGGTCCATTTTTGTCATACTTTGGTTGTTGCGGATTTGTAGACCCGAATTCCCGTTTGTTCTGGTACTTAAATTTCTGCTCAATTTTAACAACATATCGATAAGCAACATCGAGTGATGAGATGTCGAAAAGATCAATTTCAGTCTGGATGTATCTGTGTAGAGCCCCACGGTATTTCAGAACCAAATGTTTCTCGGAGTCTTTGATACCCATCTTGGTGCGCAAGGTATTGGAAGGTATTGGTTGACTCTGGAGCTACTTGGCCCCTCTCTTGCCATGGTGTGCTCCATCTCATGTACTAGTCCTCATAGTTTCCAACAGGGTAATACTGTTCCTTTACAGCATCCACAAAAAAATCCCAAGTGGGATCGGCCCCATATCTTCTAGAATCCTCTGTGAAACTTTTCTCCTAGTAAGTTTCCCACCAATGTTTTACCTGAGGGAGAGCTTTAAGGAGTGCGAAGGTGATCTTTTCTTTGTCGGAAAAATTGTGAACAGATAAATAACCTTCTAGCAGAGTTCACCATTTTTCTAGGGCTTCTGCATCTATCTGTCCTTCAAATACAGGAATATCAAAATTGAATTGTACCTTGAAAGGCAAGGTTCCTCCAAAGTGATATCTTGATGAAGATGCGCCTAATTCTATTAGCAGGTGGTTAAGGATGTGGGCAAAATTCTCCATCATTTCGTCCCTTTTTCACATGAGAGCTTTCTCAAACAACAGATTGATATGATTGTCTGCTCCGTCATTTTTCTTTTCTTCCGCCATTGAGGGTTTATTGGGTGTGTGAGAGAGTTTGTATTCAAGAGAGACAATCTCAAGACCCAAATTTCTATACTTGGACCTTGTCAGGGACATGCACTGAAAAAATGATCCGGAGCAACCTGCTTTGATACCACTAATCTAGATTATTTTCGGCATGAAATGAGATCAAAAATATAATAAAGAAATGCACATAGATATCAAAGATGTCCAATAATATAACATAAAGGTATCAGAGATGCAACCATAAACACAGATATACAGTAATACACGATTTCTCTTAATGAAATAAATGTACAAAGACTATAAAAATACAGAGTGAAAGACTCGCTAGAATGGTGGCAGCTTATCTCTGAGAAGAGATGTGACGACATGTCACATTCGAAAGAAGATGATTACAATGAGGCTCTAAAGTCCATTTTACAATAAACAGGAATGCCAAAAATCCTATACATCCAAAAACCTAACCCTCGGAGATGAAGCGCCAAAATTCATGTGGGCCCCGTTTGGGTAAGTTTGTACATCAACTTCCCGGGGTCGTAACTTTTGCATACGATCTCTGTTTTAGGCATATGATAGCTCGTTGGAAATGTATCGTTGAGGATATTAATTTTGGGGGCTCAATCATTCCTTCATCCATAATTGATAACCTTGATCTCTAAAAACCTTCATTTAGGCCCTCAAAATGGCCCCAGAAGTTAAAACTTGTTAAAAATAGTAAATTGCCAAAATTGTCAGAAAATTGTTTTGAGCCAGTCAGAAAAGGTGGGTGGCTACCGATATCCACTTGGATCAATCCTCCCTCCTTAGGAAGAAATGGTCTCCATTGCATTGATTTCCCGGGGGAGAGGGAAAATCATTTGCTGGATCTGCATCTTGGTGAGCTGCTTGTATTGCTGGAGACGTCATGCTGCTTAGTTTCTGGAAGTCTGTCATGAACCTGTTGAAGCTGAGGCTGTTCAAAAAGTCGAACTACATGAGAGGAAGGTGTGTGGAAGGAATATTTGCACTTTGCTGCAACCTTGTCGACCTACTTCTTTTGGATAGAAGGTGCAATGGGTGAGGCTGTAGTGGTTGTAGCGTCCTTTTGTTCTCCTTTTGAACAGATTGTGAAGAAACTGAATTTTGCAGTATGAGATACTACCTTGCGACACTTTTTAGGTGGAAGAATAGTTGGAACTACCTATGGTATTATGTAGATATGACCCCCGAAAGTAACAATGACACTACGGGGTCGAGACTCATAAACAAAATGGCGTCTCCACATATATGGTTGGCCCAAGAGAACATCACAGACATCCAGTGGGGAAACATCACATAATACCCCATCCTTGAAGGGTTGGATGCCATATGACAATCGACACTGTTGGATGACACGTATATCTCGTCCTTGTGGAAGCCACCCGATGTTTTATTGATGCAGGTGTGGTGTTGTCGACAATCCCAATTGTTTGATGACCTGCTGAGATGAGGTTTTTTTGGCTTCCGCTATCAACAATCAAATGTAGAGGGGTCACCTTCAACCACATATGTGAATGAAAAAGATGCTCCCCCTCTTCAGGATATGTTTCTTCTTCTGGTTGAATTGTTGTGGTCGCAACAATAGCAGTGGGGTCTGCGTCAATGATCTGTCCTTTACTAGTGTTTTCAGAATCAGATTCAGAATCAGGGTGTGGTTCCTTATCTTTGATCTCGGCCACTAATGACTGTTTTGAGTGACATTCATTGGTTTTGTGCCAGGGTATTTTTTGGATATCACACCATTTTATGATGTCATTTTTTGTCTTCCCATGACCCTTCTTTTCCTGTGTCTTGTGCTGGTTTTCGGGAGATTGTTTGTTAGGGTCATATTTGTCATACTTTGGTTGTTGTGGATCTGTAGACCCAAATTCCTGTTTGTTCTGGTGCTTAAATATCTGCTCAATTTTAACAACATATCGATAAGCAGCACCGAGTGATGAGATGTCCAGAAAATCCATTTTAGTCTGGATGTATCTGTGTAGAGCCCCACGGTATTTCAGAACCAAATTTCGCTCGGAGTCTTTGATACCTAGCTTGGTGCACAAGGTATGGAAGGTATTGATGAAATCCAAAACGGCTTGGCTCCTCTCTTACCGCAGTGTGTTCCATCTCATGTATTGGTCCTCATAGTTGCCAACAAGGTAATATTGTTCCTTTATCGCATCCATAAAAAAATTCCAAGTGGGATCGACCCCATATATTCCAGACTCCTCTATGAAACTTTTCTCCCAGTAAGTTTCCCACCAATGTTTGACATGAGGGAGAGCTTTAAGAAGTGAAAAGGTGATATTTTCTTCGTCGGAAAAATTGTGAACATAGAAATAAACTTCTAGCAGAGTTAACCATTTTTCTAGGGCTTCTACATCTATCTGTCCTACAAATACAGGAATATCAAAATTGTCTTGTACCTTGAAAGGTGAGGTGCCTCCAAAGTGAACGGTTGATGAAGATGCACCTGATGCTATCGACAGGTATTTAAGGATGTGGGCAAAATTCTCCATCATTTCATCCCTTTGTATTGTGGGAGCTTGCTCAAGAAACAGATTGATAGGATCGTCTGCTCCATCGTTTTTCTTTTCTTTTTCCATTGAGTATTTCTTGGGTGTGAAAGAGCGATTGTCTTCAAGAGAGACAAGCTCGAGACCCAACTTGCTATACTCTAATACCACTGATCCAGATTATTTTCGACACGAAATGAGATTTAAGATAATAAAGAAATGCAAAGAGATATCTTAGATATTCAATAATATAATAGGAATGTATCAGAGTTTTAACCATAAACATAGATATATAGTAATACATGATTTCTCTTAATGAAAGAAATGTACAGAGACTGTAAAAATATAGAGTGAAAGACTCGCTAGAATGGTGGCAACTTATCTTTGAGAAGAGATGTGACAACTACTCACATTCGCAAGAAGATGATTACAATGAGGCTCTGAAGGAATTTTTACAATAAACATGAATTCCAAAAACCCTAGACATCCAAAAACCTAACCCTAGGAGATGAAGTGGCAAAATTCATGTGGTCCCCGTTTGGGTAAGTTAGTACATCAACTTCTCGGGGTCGTAACTTTTGCATACGATCTTTGTTTTAGGTATATGATAGCTCGTTGGAAAGGTATCATCGAGGAGATTCATTTTGGGGGCTCAATCATGCCTTAGGTTATCATTGAGAACCTAGATCTTGAAAAACCTTCAGTTAGGCCCTCAAAATATCCCTAGAAGTTAAAACCGGCTAAAAATAGTAAACTGCCAAAATTGTCAGAAAATTGTTTTGAGCCAGTCGAAAAAGGTGGGTGGCCACCGATATCCACCTGGATCAATCCTCCCTCCTTAGGAAGAGATGGTATCTATTGCATTGAGTTCCCGGGGGAGAGGGAAAAGCATTTGTTGGATCTCCATCTTGGTGAGCTGCTTGTATTGCTGGAGACGTCGCGCTGCTTAGTTTGTGGAAGTCTTCCATGAACCTGTTGAAGCTGATGTTGTTCAACAAGTCAAGCT
Organism: Picea glauca; assembly: GCA_000966675.3. Lineage (NCBI taxonomy): Eukaryota > Viridiplantae > Streptophyta > Pinopsida > Pinales > Pinaceae > Picea > Picea glauca. The sequence goes on along the minus strand of JZKD02S1047855.1, from coordinate 349,197 downwards.
ACATGAGAGGAAGGTGTGTAGAAGTAATATTTGCACTTTGATGCATCCTTTTCGACCTACTTATATTGGATAGAAGGTGCAAGGGGTGAGTCTGTAGTGGTTGCAGTGACCTTTTGTTCCCCTTTTGAACAGATTGTGAAGAAGTTGAATTTTGCAATATGAGATACTACCTTGCGACACTTTTTAGGTGGAACAATAGTTGGAACTACCTCTAGTATTCTATATATATGACCCCCCAAAGTAACAATGACACTACGGGGTCGAGACTCATAAAAAATATGGCATCTCCACATATATGGTTGGCCCAAGAGAACATCACAGACATCCAGTGGGGCAACATCACATAATACCTCATCCTTGAAGGGTTGGATGCCATATGAAAATCAACATTGTTGGCTGACATGGATATCTCGTAATTTCCTAAGCTACCCGATATTGTATGGCTACGGGTGTGGTGTTGTCAACAATCCCAACTGTTTGACGACCTCTGCTGAGATGAGGTTTTTCTGGCTTCCACTATCAACAATAAAATGTAGCGGGGTCCCCTTCACCCACATCTGTGAATGAAAAAGGCACTCCCCCTCTTCAGGATCTGTTGCTTCTTCTGGTTGAATTGTTGTGGTCAGGACAATAGTAGTGGGGTCTGCGTCAATGATCTGTCCTTTACCAATATTTTCAAAATCAGATTCAGAATCACGGTTTGGCTCCTTGTCTTTGATCTCGGCCACCAATGATTGTTTTGAGCGACATTCATCAGTGTTATGCCAAGGGCCTTTGTGGAAATCACACCATTTTCTAGTGTCCTTCTTTGTCTTCCTATGACCCTTCTTTTCCTGTGTCTTGGACTGGTTTTTGGGAGATTTCTTGTTAGGGTCGTCTTTATCATACTTTGGTTGTTGCGGATTTGGAGACCCAAATTCCTGTTTGTTCTGGTGCTTAAATGTTTGCTCAATTTTAACAGCATATCGATAAGCAACACCGAGTTATGAGATGTCCAGAAAATCCATTTCAGTCTGGATGTATCTGTGTAGAGCCCCATGGTATTTCAGCACCAAATGTCACTCAGAGTCTTTGATACCCATCTTGGTGCGCAAGGTATGGAAGGTATTGGTGAACTCGAGAACTGCTTGGCCCCTCTCTTGCCGCAGTGTGGTCAATCTCATGTACTGGTTGTCACACCCTTTTCATCACCTTGGTGAGAAAATAAGAGGTGCTTACATGCCCAGTTGGGTCCTGCTGAGCATGACAGTTGTAGAGGAAAGAGTTAGAGAAAGAAAAACAAAACTATAAGCAAGAATTAAACTAATAAAAACTAAAATCATAAGCATATGGATATAGAGATAACAAACACAAAAAGACCAATATCACCAATGTTTTTAGGCTGATCTATTGATGAAATCAAAGCACCAAGAAGAAAGGGGACTATGAGTCCCTTCTTCCTCCAAGGGAAGGCTCTTAGACCCTCACAAGATTGCTCTCCTTACAACAAGAAAAATGAAAATGATGATGAAAGAACTCCTTTGCAAATCCAATCAATGGAGAGGTGGATTGCTCAATGAAATGGTGCCAAAGTGATATTGTCAAGGATGGAGTCCTTAAAACAATATAGGCAGCATAACATTACATGAAATTCCTTAAGAAAATGAGGTGCATTCATGGCTTTTTATAGCGTTGCTTTGGGCTTTTGTGTAACTTCTTTGTAGTGTGAAAAGAGGCCATTTAGGGAATTATTAGGTCTTTGACCAGCCCACCATTCGCATTCAGCTCAGATTTGAGGGTCAAATCGGCTTGGGAGTTGATCCATAAGTGGTTGGGAGACCGACCACTTCAATAAATGCATCGTTTAGCAGGTGCGTGGATTTTTGCGCCAATAGCCGCGCATCGTGCGCTTATGCATGCATGGTACGTTCTTGTTCCGTGCATGTGCGCGCGCACCCAACTTCTGTAAAGCGCTCTTTAATTTTGCACTACTTTGTATATTTTTTTTCCCTTTTTGAATGCTGTGAGATTAATTCATGGCCATGAATGGCTTCATTACTGTTTTGATGATGTTGAGTTCTTGTAACCATGTGCTGACGAAATTTCAGTGATAACAGATGCCCCCTGATGGATGAGGTTAGGAGCATACGTATAGCCAAAATCCATCAATGTTTCTTCTACTGAGAATGTTGTTGTAAGATAGAGAAATAGTGGGATCATTCAGAGCCATCCGTTGGAGAAAAAAAGGAACCGGTAGGACCCGACCTTCTGTGAGTTGTGCAAAATAGAAAACTGTGTACAAACGAGGCAGGCATGCCCCATGCTCGTGTTATGTAACTCTGAAAAAAGATGAATGAAGTGTTGGTGTAGACAAATGTAGCACCCTTGGGGGCGGTGATGATAAAGGCAGAAGACAATTCTGCAAAGGAACATACTCTGAATAATAGGCAATGATCGCGGGAAATAAGTATCGGCGATGATGCGGGCATTGATGGCCCTACCAAGTTCAGAGGTCTTCGGAAAATGATAAAAATAACTCCAATAGTCGCAAAGTAAGACCCACCATAACATGAGAAAGTGTTGGCGTCTAATGTTATGAGGGCCAACGACAGTAGGGAGCAATGGTGTTTCACCCTGTGCCGTCCGAGATCTCTCATTAAATGAAGAATGAGAATCAAGATATTGTCACCCTTCTGGAAAATTATGCTGATGTCGACAAAAGGTGAACGCGACTCCCAGAAGCAAAGGGATTTTTGGAATCTACTGAGGTGAGGAAGTGGCATAGGTACATGGACGAAGTCAAGAAGTGGGAAGACTCAAGACTACCCTTGGTTGGAGGATGTATGAGATAAAAAGTGGCCGCAACCGTGTAACAAGGTCAAGTGTCAGGGGGACGACAAGACCGGTGATAAGTTGTGCCAGAGGCGGGACAAGGTGAACAAATTCAGAGGGTAGAGGTAAGTGACCTGTGAAGTACTCTGAAGATATGGACGATGCCGGCAAGGATAGATGATAAGTAATTATCCAACCAAGGGTGACATGGGTTGCGCATGGCCAAAAGGAAGCAAGTCGTCAACGGTGACGACAAAAGAAAATGTAATGACTGGAAATAAAGGCGTTTGTACAATAAATAATGAATAATTTGGGGAGAAATGTACAAAAACAGAAACGGGTGCCCCATTGTGATATGGGTGGCCCACGTAGGGCATAGTGTGCTTGGAAGACTGATGAAGGGTGGGGGCCCCATTGGTGAGTTTCTGTATGAGGTAGGTGAAATGAGGGTAGCTTCGCAGATGGGCAAACTGATTGTGGATAAAATGGAGGGTTCATGATACTGCAGAGGTGCAGGTAAAAAAAAATAGAACCATAAAGAGATAATCTGGGAGTTCGTGTGGGAAAGCTAGAAAAATGAGGAGAAGGAGTATGTGGTTGATTTACGTCATGATGAAAGACTATCAAGACTCCCATCCCTAAAGGGTAATGAAAATCAGCATGAGTGTCAAAAAGTGGCAAAAGGTGCTATGAATGGGACAACTCATGTGGGTAAGAATGCTACCGGGTAACAGTACCGAAGATGCGAATGGAGGCGTGGGTACTGCAGAGCCGAGAATGAGGATCCTAAAGGCCAATATCAGAGGGTGTGACTGGAAATGTAAATGCAATACAGTGGAAGAGACTACATGCCAGTGCTGAGTATATACCTGAAGGGATTATGCCGATGAATGATAAGCAAGTACCTACACACATAACAACCAAATAACCAAAGTGAACAATATCTGAAGAGAATCAAAGATATGAGCATGTATTTGACAAATGTGACTATGCGCGTGCGTACCTGACCATGATATGAAAAAAAAGGCACCCCGGGGGCTCAGGATAAAAAGAGACCCAGGGACTGCTATGATGTAGGTGACGGGATGCTAATCCCATGGTTGAAGATGGTTTGAAAAACAAACACCTTGGGCTCCCGGAATGGTGAGTGGAAGTTTGGCAAAAGGCCTATATATAGCTGTAGGGCCCACATTGCCACCTCATTTGTACCTGTTGCAATAGTGACTGGACGAGCAGTTTTCAGAGGAGATTTGGAGATTCGGGGAGGACGAGGCATTTGATTGACGATCTGCAAGTATCAGGTTAGTGGTCTGATCATCCTGCATAGAAATAGGTTTTCAATTTTTGGGAAGGGGTTGTACGGAGGGCCATACAGAGGGTTTTAGGGGGTCTGGCCCCACATGCGCGGGTGATCGGGTGATAGGCGCACATACGTGCACACCTGTCCACCAGATAGGCATGCATGGGTGCGTGATGGGGAGGATTTAAGGCACGCCTGAAGGGCGTGCCTGTGAGTTGGACAGGCGCGCATCAGTGCGCGCCTTTGGGTTTGACAGACGCGCATCTGTGTGCATCTGTATAGTGAACAGGGGCACGTAAGGGCACGCCTGTGAAGAAAACAGGTGCGCATTGATGCGCACCTGTTCAATGTACAGGCGCGCATAAATGCGCGCCTGTGTAATGAACAGGTGTGCACATATGCGTGCCTGTGTAGTGAACAGAGGCGCATGTGTGCGCTCCTGTGGGAACAAAAACCGCGCCTAGGAGGCAAGGTTTAAAGGGAAAAAAAAAAACGAGTCTTTTTGATGTTGTTGATGGTTGTCTGAGATGATATAGGACTCTGTGTTGTCTGCAGGTGGACAACAGTGATGATGCCAGTGCGGTGGCGAGAGCGAGACTGGGTCCAGTTGCGAGATGTCGTGGCCATTGAGGGGCCTGGTGTGCGTGCGACTTTGGCAACCTGTGGGTTGCTAAAGTTTTTTGAGTGCCCGTTGATATGGGAACATGAGTATTTATTGCAGTTCCTAATCCGGATGTGGAGTCCGGAGCTACAGTGCTTCCTCATATGAGGAGAGTAGATCCCCTTCACTGCGGTGGAGGATATTTATTTTCTGACTGGGCTCACCTTTCAGAGAACGTCCCTACCGATGGAGATGGTGTTTTCCAGGACCATGTCACTGGCCGATATTGGCTAAAGATATTTCTCAGGTCGGGACTTTATGTCTGGGACGGTGGTGAGTATCGGTGCGATAGACTCCCTGGCCCATCACTGTATAGCGGCGATGATTGTTCGGATATATGGGTCACTTGCGACCCAGTGGATTAGTGGTGGCCAGCTATTGGTGCTAGAGAGAGTGGTGGCCGGTGAGAAGTTATCTTGGAGGTTGACGCTCCATGCTAGGATGGTGGCACAGTTGGACCACTGTCGGTCCATGGATGGAGGAGAGTTTTCTTTTGGGTCCATCTTAGTGGCCTGGTTTTTAGAGAAGGTGTTGATGCTACACCTGAGGGTTCTGTTGGAGATGTCGGGGGAACGAGAGCCACAATTGAGGTGGTGGTCGACATTTTTGGTTCGCCACGGTGGTGGCGAAGGTGGCCACTTATTCTCAGTAGAGGCGGCACGGATATGGCGGCAGATGCCACAAGTGATACTTCAGTACCCCTATGCTGGGGTGGACTTCCGGGGTGACTTGGACATGGTATTACCTCCTGGGGAGGTTTTTGACCATCGAGGTATGTTTAGTATGTTGGTATGTTTTTGATTTATATTGGCGTTTTTAAGATATCAGTCCATATGTATATGATATAGATGTTGATACTATCTGTTTTTTTTTTTTTTGTGTATGTGTAGATGTGGAACCTCACGGGCGTGAGGTAGAGATGCAGAGAGTGTCGTCTCATCGAGAGCCGGAGAGATTACCGCAAGGAGAGAGGCGTCGATGGGAGGGTGTTGCGGGGCGACTAGCTGAGCTAGAGCGGGCAACGAGGAGGCGCTGATATGATGACCCTGGTGCGGGGCCATCACATGCTCCTTCGACGGCGGCCGGAGTGGATTATGATGAAATATGACGTCGTCTGGAGACGGTTCTATAGGATGTGCCTGAGGGCATGTGGATGCACATCCAGGACGAGAGTTTCTTGGAGCAGTGTGTAGGAGTACTGCCACCATGGCGGGCCATAGTGCGGCGAGCAGCAGTGCTTTCTACTATGACAAGTGGACACCTGCCACCGGGGTAGGAGGGTCCTGTGGATGGCCCTCCACCACCACCTGGGGCAGGTGGTTGTTGGCCACCACCTCCTCTTGAGGGAGGAGCAGGTGGTGGGGCGATAGAGGCCCCATGAGTGATGTATGATGTACATTTTTGTTTTTGTTGTATATAGGATGGTGAGCCCATTTTTGTACCAAGGTGCTGCATTGGCCTACGGATACATGTATTTTTTGTATGTAAACATTTGGATGGCATGTTGGGCCTTATATATATATGAGTATACATATTTTGAGATCCTGATGTTGTCTACATGTTTTCGTTTGATGTTTTTTATGATGTCTATTCTATATATATGTTGTGACAGGATTTGTGAGATGTTTATGTATGTGTAGCTTGATGTGATATATGCCAATCTAACACCATGTTAGCTATTTGATCTGTTGTTTAATTCAATTGTCTTGGAATATGTGTAAATGTAATAGAATCAAAATGGCGAGATAACAGTCTAAACTGCAGGTATTTGCGAAAGAGGCATGGATCGCGTACACGGTATACATTGTTGAGCTGGAGAATGACTAGTTGAGAGTCGAGGAAGACGCTAAGGTGACGAATATGATGATGTTGGGAATTGGCCAGGAGGCCAATGACAGCAGTGTATTCGACTTGGTTGTTGGTTGTTGGCCCCAAACATATGCCGCCTGAATGGAGCATTTCATGTGAGAGGGTGTAGAGAACCCAAGCAGCCAAAGCTAGATTTTGTGTCCAACGGCTGGCGCCGTCGGCATAACCAATGTGGTAGGCTAGTGGAGGAAGCATTTGTCAATAGCACAAAGGATAGTTTAGACGAGAGGGGAGGAAAAAAAGATTAAAAAGGCTAGAAAAAGAAATAACCTAAAGTAGAATGACTATGTTTAAGCATAAAATTTCTTGAGATACAACCCATTGACGGGTTCCTTGAGAGAGAGGCCTTTGGGGGAGGCCAAGATGTATGTGCCTTTGGTGAGGCAATGTTGGATGATGTAAGGGCCATGCCAAAGTGATTCGAATTTGTCATGGCCAAAGGTATCATGAGTGATATCATAAGCCAGGAAGAGGTCGCCTTCGTGGAATGATCGAAGGTTGACATGGCGATCAAAGGTAGCCTTGGATTGTTTTTTAGCTGCCTCATTGTTCTGTAAGGAAGATCGACGATCTTCATCCAGAGACTCCAAGTTCAGCAAGCGCTGCTCCATTGGAGCAATGTCAGGTAATAGCTCAATTGTAGTGTGTAAGGTGGGAATTTCACACTCGATGGGAAGAGTGGCCTCGAATCCATGGACTAAATGGAATGGTGTGAAACCAGTAGCAGTTTTCACTGCCATTCGATAAGCCCATAGCGCGGAAAATAACATATGATGCCAATTGGTTTTATGTTTATTAACTGTGCACTGTAACATGGTCTTGAGGACTTTGTTCACTGCCTCGACCTGTCCGTTTGACTGAGGGTAATATGGGGAGGCAAACTCGTGAGAGAAGCCTAACCGAGATGAGAGTTCGACGAAGATCTCATTCTCGAAGTGTTTCCCATGGTCGGAAACGAGTTGGAGTGGTACTCCAAAATGGGATATGACGTGGTTAAAGAAAAAACGCGCTGCTATGTCAACGGTATTGTTGAAAGTAGGCATAGCTTCAGCCCATTTAATGAAGTAGTCAACGACGACAATGATGTATTTGTGACCATTGCTGGAGGGTGGATTCCAAGTCATAAATTCGATGCCCCATTTGCAAAAAGGGTCGGCTGTAATGACAGGGTGGAGAAGAGCGGGGGGAGCCCGCGCTTTGTTGGCGTAGAGATGACATTTCTCACATCGTTTCACGGCATGAATGCAATCATGAAACAAGGTAGACCAAAAGTAACCGGCTCGGATAATCTTTTGAGCCGTGGATATACCCGAAAGATGGCCCCCACATGCGCCGCTGTGGCAGTCGTTTAAGACTCTGTCGGCCTTGTCAATAGTCAGGCATCGATGAAGAATGGTGTCTACACCCCGTCGGTATAGGATGTCTTTGATGAGGAGATAGCGAGGGGCCTGATGGAGGATACGTCGACGATCATCTCGTGAAAGGTGGTTACCAAAATTTTGAGTTCGTAGGTAGATGAGAAAATTTCCATACCAAGGATCATCCGAAGTGATGTAAAAGAGATGTTTGTTAGGAAAGTCGGTGTTGACGGGGGCGTTGGTGGTGTCAGAGGGGAGGGCTGTGACAAGTTCAATGAGAACGAGGGCCTTCTTACTCTTAGGTGTTGAGAACTTGAGGTCGTACTCCTGAAGGATAACGATCCATTGAGCGAATTTGTCGTTAACTTGTCGACGACTGAGCAAGTACTGCATAGGGTTGGAATCTGTGACGACCTTTGTGGTGCGAAGCAGAATGTAATGGCGCAGTTTTTGGACTGCAAGGACAACTGCAAGAGCAAGTTTCTCTTTGTGTTTATATTTCAAGGGTGGTCCTGAGAGGTTCTTACTAACGTAGTAAATGACATGTTCACGATTGTCATCTCCGAGCTAGACGAGGATGCCAGCTACTGATACAGCTGATGCTGATACGTAGAGGATGTAGTCGCGATTATAGTCAGGTGCATTAATTAGAGGTGCATTTGAAAGCGTTTCTTTAAGATCGTCAAATGACTATTGGGTGTGGTCATCCCAGTAAAAGGGGATGCCGTGATGTAGTAAGCAGAGGAAACCGTGTGCGCGTATGGCGTAATCAGGCACAAAGCGTCTGAGAAAGTTAGCTTTTCCCTGTAGACTCTGAAGTTGCCATAAATTCTGGGGAGGTGGAATTTTGGTGATAGCTTGGAATTTGAGGGGGTCCACGGTAATACCGCTTTGGGAAATAATAAAACCGAGGAGGCGCCCTGCGGTGACACAGAACACACACTTGAGAGGATTCAAGAGGATGTTGTATTGACGACACCGTTGAAAGATGATTCGTAAATCATCGAGATGCTGGGTGCGTTTCTTGGATCGAGCTGTGAGGTCGTCCAAGTAGGCCAGGATGATTTTAGCCAGATCGTGGAAGATGTATGTCATCGCCCGCAGGAAAGTTGCGTCGGCATTCTTTAAGCTGAAAGGGATGACACAATATGCAAAGGTACCCCATGGGGTGGTGAATGCGGTTTTATATTGATCGTCTGGTTGGATTTGGATTTGGTTATATCCAGAGAATCTGTCCATAAAGGAGAGAGCCTCATGGTCGGCGCAGTCGTCGATAATTTGATCGATGAAAGGCGTTGGAAAGTTATCTTTTGGACATGCGTTATTGATATCGCGGAAGTCGGTGCAAACGCGGATAGTGCCCTATTTTTTGTCGACGGGTACAGGGTTGGAAACCCATGAAGTGAAAGCGATGGGATAAATAATCCCGACCGCACATAATTTGTCTATTTCAGCTTTGATAGCCGCGGCTTTGGATGGGTGTAGCGGTCGCTGTTTTTGGCAAACTGGTGTGATGTCGGGCCAGGTGTCGATGCGATGTTCGACAATAGAGGGATTGAGGCCAGGAATTTTCGTGTATGACCAGGCGAAAATATCCCTATATTCCTGGAAGAGGGCTTTATATGTGGCGATTTCCTGAGGAGTGCAAGCAACTCCAATGGTGATTTCTTCGACGATGCCATTTTTAATGGAAATGTCAATTTTGATGGTGGGGGAAATGTTGGCCATGTTTCCTTCTTCAAATGCATCAGGGGTAGGAATAGGATTGTTGAACCAATCGATAGGCTCGGATGGGATAAAATATTTGGTTTCGATTGTGTAAATGGGGTTTTGGTTAGGAGGCATGGGGGCTTCCTGTGGAGAGAAGAGTGTGCGGTGATGTAGCGCATCCCAGGGAGAGTTTGGGAGGTTTAGATCTTCGAGTATTTCCTCGTCGTATTGGAAGCGCCGGGAATACAAGGGATCGTGAGGAGTGATCTCGGTGACAGTGTGGTTGCCCTCTGACGGAGAAGCAGAGGGAGCAATGCCAGGAGATGGTGAGGGTTCACTCGACATAAAACATATATTGAAGTACTGAGGGGAACTCGTGGTGGTTGGGTGGAGAGTGTCTGTAGGGGAATGAGCAGGAGAGTTGGGGGGGTTGTGGGGTAAATCCTCAGAGACGTCATTTAAGAACCATGGAGGCGTTGGGAGTGCCTCGGGTTCAGGAGAAATGACATGAAGATCGTCAAGTGACGAAGTAATGTCAATTATCGCCTCTGCGGGTCGGTGAAGCAGGGCCAATTGACGTTGCCTGTATGCAAGGATCATAGGACACTGGTATGTAAAATGAGCTAATGAATCACAGAGAGAGAAAGGGCATCTCATAAGTTCATTGACTGAAGTGGTGACATAGAGAATGTCAGTGATATTTGACGAGGACGTAGCAGGGCATGGGTTGTTCTGGAAGTTCTGGCGCACAGCGGCCAAAGTCTGCCAAAAGCATGGCAGTGTTGGGCAATGATGGGTGTAATGGCCATACTCTGAACATATAGCACAAGCATATTTGGTCCTCAACCCTTTACTACTGGAAGGGTTGTAGGTAGTGGGGGTAATAGCAGTAGTGATGGGTGTTGTGGGCGTTTGATTGAGGGGGATCAAATTCCGTAATTTAGGTAGGGATGGGCAATTGTTGGTTTGGTGGCCCTCTTTCTCACATAGTGTGCAAGGTGGTGGGATGCGTGGAGGAAGTGGAGCGATGGGCTCCTTATTCTTCCTCCTGCCCCCAACTATAGTAGGGGGATTAGTGAGTATGGGGGTAGTGGGGGTAAGTACAGGAATCATCATGGGGATTCCTTCCTGTGGGGGAAGGGATGGTCGAGGGACCATCTCTAGTGGGTGTAAGTACCAAAATGGGATTGCTAACACCATATTGGGTAGTGTGAGCGTGGAGGCTACTTGAAAAGCTTCGATACCTAGTGGAGGGTAAAAGAAGGGAATTTGGGTGAGGGGTTGGGGAATTGTCTCCCAAACGGGACTATGCCCTTGAGGAGATGTGGATTCGTGGAATGTTGGGGTCGACGAGTGTGAAGGAGGCTCCGATGGGAGTGGTTCTGCGACTATTGAGACGTCAGGAATGAATGAAGCCTCCTCAGGAGGAAGAGCATCCTCTGTGTGATTTCCGTTAGATGAGATGACACATACTTGATTAGTAGGATGTAGGAGTGGTGGTGCTCCATGGTACGTCCCTGACAAGGATGGATCTTTGAAAATCCCAGGACCCATATCTACGAGTGGATATGTGTCTTGGTTGGTGTGGATGAGAGGAAGAATGTTATCGAGGTTGGCATATGGGTTAGGCTCATAATGTGAGACTTGGTCGATGGTCACGATCTTCCCATTGTGGGGGAACATCATTGTCCAAAAGACAGAAGATGCCACTACCTTCATAGTGTACATGTAGCTATGACCGAACATGATATTATAATCGAGCGGGGCATCGATCAGTTCGATATCAATGAGGATAGTCTTGCCCCCGAGTTCAACGGGGACATTTTGGAAGAGCCCTTCAGGAGAGGATGGTCATCTGTCATAAGATCGTAAGGTGATGGCAGAGGGTATGAGTTATGGGGAACCAAGTTTCTGCCATACTGTTTTGGACATGATGCACATAGAGGCACCTTCATCGATGATACACCGATGAACTGTGATGTTCCATATTTTCACTGGTATTTGAAAAGCGATCAAGGTGGGAAGATGAGGTTCTCCGCTATCAAGATCAAAGGTGATGAGTCGAGTATCTACAGGGTTGACTGCCCCCAAGGCGGAAAGTAAATATTTTCGTTGCATAGGACAAGTCTGGAGGACTTCCAAGACTGACATGGCAGTCGGGGATTGTGCTAAGCCTTCTACCAAGCTATAGTTATGAGCTTCCCTAGCCTGTGGGTTGTGGACATTCTTGCGCAAGGGGATGCGAGGGATGCGTAGTGGTGGTTCGGCGGAAGGGCGAGGGATCACCAACGGGGGTCCCATTGGTGTAGGGGTTGTTTATGGAGAGATGGGAGTAGACTCAACGCGTGTATGATACTGACGATTACGCGTTTGCAGAAGAATTTCTTCCTCATTGGTGAGGAGAATTGTACGCTCTGCTGGATTGTTGGGGTTGTGGTATTGTCCCATCTGAGGTGGGGGATGTTGTGTGTCCTGTTGGGTGTTTATCACACCTTGATGCGGAATAGGATTTTGCAGCACGGTGGGAGGGGGTTGTTGCACGTATTATTGTGGTGCCTGCTGAGGGGAAGTTTGTGCAGGAGAATGGGGAAGACTACCAAAATATTTTAACCGTTTGAAATCAACGATCTAGGGGCAATGGTGAGTGTAATGACTGAATTCACCACAAAGGGAACAAGGCAAGATAGTTTTAACATTTTTTCTCCCTTGGCATTTTTTATTATTGCCCCCTTGGGGGTTTTGGTTCCCTTGGTTCTGGTTGCCCCCAGTGGGTTGGTGCTGTGGGGGTTGATTCCCTCCTTGACATGGTTTTTGTTATTCCTGTTCTGTCCTTTCTTCTTGGCATTGTTCGATGGATGAGTTGGGTTGGCTGTATTCAACTGTTCAAAATTTTGTTATTGTTGAGCAGCAGAAGGTTGAACAAAATTTACCCCCGCATGTGGATGTGGGGGAGCCATGGTTTGTGGAGGACCAGGGAATGGGAAGTATGGATTTTGTGGTGGTACGGATCCATAAGGTACATAGGAAGGTGTAGTGCTTTCACTAGTACTACAAGCTGATGTTGAGGGAGTACCACTGTTTGTGGGAATAGGTGGATGTATGGGAGGTGCCGGTGGTGGTCCACTGATGGGTGGAGGTATAGCAACACAATATGGTTGTTGATAAGGGGGTGGGGGATAATAAGAAGTTTCCCCATAGGCCGGCGGGTATTGAGGTGTTCCATACATCTGTGGTGGTTGGGGTTGTGGACCATGGTGTGTGGTGGCACCGATTAGTCCGTCTGCTGAGTGAGACATCCCAGGTTTGTCTTGGCCAAATGGCACAGGTTTTGGAAGATCAGGAAGTACTATGTATAATTACCCTGACTGTGCATAGATGAGGTCATACTATTGGGCCTTACTGATGGCTTCCTCTTTGGATTGAGGGAAGGTGGAAGCTACATCCTTACCAAGGAGAGAGACAAGTGATCTAAGAAACCAGTCGAGACATTGTTGCTTGGTGGTTTCTGCTTTAAACAAACTACATCGCCTATGCCACTCATGAATGTGGTCAACGATGTGTGTGGCTGAAGTTTGTTTGAAGTTAGATAGTAGTTCTAGACCATTGTCGTGGCGGATGGGTAATTGGAATAAGGTCAAGAATGCTTTGGCCAATGACTCAAAGGTCACATGGGACCCTGATTTTTCTTTGACATACCATCTGGCTGATGGGCCAGTGAGTGTGCGTTGAAATAATTGCAGTCTGATGGAATCATCCATAATGCTATTGGAAGATCACCATAGATGAAAGGTCATGACATGGTTGGCGGGGTCATCCCCTGCCTTCCCTTCAAACTTTGGTATGTCTGAAGGAAGTTTGGTTGGCATTGCAGGCCATGTGGAATCATGCAATATAGGATCATTGGTGAGTTTGGTGAGATCCGGTATGTTGAGAGAGGCCAAATATGGCATCTGTAGTGGGGGGAGGGATTAGCTCCAGCCATAGTGTGTTGTGAACTTGACCCTTGATGGGGACTGGGTGGGTTGGTGCTCCCTCCTTGAGAGGAAGTGGGTCCCCTGCTTCCGTGCAAAGGAGAGAGAGTGGACGGATGACCTTGGGAAGTTGACCCAAGTAATGTAGAACCAAGAAAAGATGATCCTAAGATAGTAGCACTCACAGGAGTGTGTGAAGGAGGTGTCGATGAGCAGGAATGACCAGATACTCCCCCTAAGATAGGAGGGAGATTGAGTAAGCGTCGTGAATGACGGGGGTTCTGTGGTTCCCCTATGATGTCAGACTTAGCTATGTGAATATGTGCAAAAAGTGGTGAGAGAAATACAGAAACAAGAGCCTTTGCGTTGAATGTTTACACCATATATATATCCAAATCAAACTGTAATCAGATGTGCATCATACATAAAATGATAAAGAAACACATATATGTGGGTAAGTGGGTTTCGTCTGCGTGGGGGAATCAAAATAAAGAAAATCCTCGTGTCCTAAAAAACGTAACGTCCTTCCTCTCAAATAGCACTGGACCTTCCAATAGTACTCAACAGTGGGGTCTGAAGTCACCGGAAGAGAAACTAGTGAAGGATGAAGTAATTGGTTATAATGAGGGGTAAAGGGGGAATATCCCGAAAGAGCTGGAGATATTTCCCAATAGCCACACAAAATCCAATCAAGGTGCAATTGTAGCCCACAATTGCCACCTGGGTAGATGTCCTAAAGTTGGTCACTAGCTACCTCGATCAAAATGTGGCATTTATATTTTCGGCGTAAGAAATGGGTCACGGGCTGGATCTCGTCCAAGAGGTGGGTGCCTCAAGGGGGGACACACAAAACAACCAGACCTCGGCCTTCAACCCTTCATGGGTATCTCCCTGCCTTATGGTGTTGGAACACTTGACTTGGAGGATTTTAAGTTCCCTATTTGACAACCTCTATGTTTTGACTATGTGAGAACCAAATAACTGGGAGTTATTTGGATGCCTATCCCCGAAATCCTACCTAGACTAAAAAATTTCTTTTGGCACCTCCTATGGAGGAAAACTTAGTGAGTTTTTAGAAATATTTTAGATGAAGTTATTTTGTGAGGTTGGGGGTCCAAACCAACCTCGTTGATTTAAAAATGGGAGTGGATAGTCTCGTCAAGAAAAGATGGGGTTTTTTCGGAATCCCTTTGGAGGAAACTTACTTTGACCTCCACGTTTCGAGAAGAAGCTATGTGAGTGAGAAGTGACTTTTGTGTGTGAGTGAAAGTGTGCCAATTTTAGTGAATCAGATGCCACCTTGCTGCATGTGGACTTCGCTTGGTCCTTACAAGAGTGTGATTACCTAATTAGCTAGATGTCTTTGGTACAACCTTGCATAATTCAAAAGCCCTAGGAAGCTAGCATGTGGACATGTGGGTCCATTACTATCCTTTAACTCCCTATGGTGATGTAATCTAGAAAATCTTGAAACTATCCTAGATTGAACATGTGGGAATGTATGGGCCCGTTACAAACCTTTAAACTTTCCTAGTTTTCTTATCTAAGAAAGCACAATTCCAAACACTATCCTATCTTTGTAGCATGTGGGCATGTATGGGCCCGTTACAATATTAGAATACGTTCGAAAAATAAAACTAAGAGGGGTCCCAAGAAGGGCCGTTGTCCTCTCCTAAAGGTTTTTAAACTTTGTTAAGGGAGATGAAATTGTTTCCCAATCTTTTTATGATTCTCAAGGTCGCTCGAAGGCGCGAGAGAAGAGCATACTAAGTGATTGGTAATTCAACTTCTAGTCCCAATGTAATTTCAGATGTGATTAAAATTGATGTTCACCTTATATTGTAAGTCAAAACAAGCCATCCATGTGGCAAAAAGAAAATAAGGGAAATTGATTTTTATCCTCCTAAGTGCCTATGTGTGTTTGACTAACCCCTTTATATGATGAGGGGACTAAGTGTAGTGTTTTAGAGCATGCTTGACATCATTTTCAAGAAGGAAAATGGCCTTCCCCACATCCCAACAACTTACAATGTGAAATTTTGATCAAATGCGCGACCCTTAGTGCAGACAGAGGCGCACAGAGCACAGGCGCGCGAACAAAGATAGGTCTGAAAGTGCATGCGCGTAGAGAATGGCTGTCAGTAAAGCGCATGCGCGCACAATGCGCGTCTGTGGGGTAGAATAACCGTGCACCTGTGACAAATGGTCGAGACAAAAAATCTGGATGGATTTCTCTCAATTCTCCTCTGAATTGGATGGTTGGCAGGTCGACCTAGGCCGGTTTGTGTACCTGCAAGTTAATCAAACTAAAAGAAGAGAAAAATAAACCCAAATGAGGTAGGAATTTGATACCTTTCCCAAGTGGAGTCACCAATCTGTTGCACCCTTTTCATCACCTTGGTGAGCAAATAAGAGGTGCTTACATGCCCATTTGGGTCCTGCTGAGCATGATAGCTGTAGAGGAAAGAGTTAGAGAAAGAAAAACAAAACTATAAGCAAGAATTAAACTAATAAAAACTAAAATCATAAGCATATGGATATAGAGATAACAAACACAGAAAGACCAATATCACCAATGTTTTTAGGCTGATCTATTGATGAAATCAAATCACCAAGAAGAAAGGGGACTATGAGTCCCTTCTTCCTCCAAAGGAAGGCTCTTGGACCCTCACAAGCTTGCTCTCCTTACAACAAGAAAAATGAAAATGATGATGAAAGAAATCCTTTGCAAATCCACTCAATGGAGAGGTGGATTGCTCAATGAAATGGTGCCAAAGTGATATTGTCAAGGATGGAGTCCTTAAAACAATATAGGCAGCATAACATTACATGAAATTCCTTAAGAAAATGAGGTGCATTCATGGATTTTTATAGCGTTGCTTTGGGCTTTTGTGTAACTGCTTTGTAGTGTGAAAAGAGGCCATTTAGGGAATTATTAGGTCTTTGACCAGCCCACCATTCGGATTCAGGTCATATTTAAGGGTCAAATCAGCTTGGGAGCTGATCCATAAGTGGTTGGGAGGCCGACAACTTCAATAAATGCGCCGTTTAGTAGGTGCGTGGCTTTTTGCGCCAACAACTGTGCATCGTGCGCGTATGCGCGCATGGTACGTTCATGTTCCGCACATGTGCGCGCACACCCAACTTCTGTAAAGCGATCTTCAATTTTGCACTACTTTGTATAGTTTTTTGCCCTTTTTGAATGCTGTGAGATTAATTCATGGCCATGAATGGATTCATTACTGTTTTGATGATGTTGAGTTCTTGTAACCATGTGCTGACAAAATTTCAGTGATAACACTGGTCCTCATAGTTGCGAATAGGATAATATTGTTCCTTTACTGCATCCACAAAAAAATCCCAAGTGGGATCGACCCCATATATTCTAGACTCATCTGTGGAACTTTTCTCCCAGTAATTTTCCCACCAATGTTTGACATGAGGGAGAGATTTAAGGAGTGAGAAGGTGATCTTTTCTTTGTCGGAAAAATTGTCAACAGAGAAATAACCTTCTAGCAGAGTTAACCATTTTTCTAGGGCTTCTGCATCTATCTGTCCTTCAAATACAAAAATATCAAAATTGAATTCTACCTTGAAAGGCAAGGTGCCTCAAAAGTGGTCACTTGATGAGGCTACGCCTGATGATATCGGTAGGCGTTTAAGGATGTGGGCAAAATTATCCATCATTTCGTCCCTTTGTTGCGTGAGAGCTTGCTCAAGCAACATATTGATAGGATCGTCTCCTCCGTCGTTTTTTTTTTCTTCCGCCATTGGGGGTTTCTTGGGTGTGCGAGAGGGATTGTCTTCAAGAGAGACAAGCTCTATACACAACTTTTTATACTCAGACCTCGTGGGGGACATGCACTGAAAAAACGATCAAGAGCAGCCTGCTCTGATACCACTGATTTGGATTATTTTTGGCACGAAATGAGATAGGAGATATAATAAAGAAATGCACAGAGATATCATAGATATTCAATAATATAATAGAAATGTATCAAATATGAAACCATAAACACAAATATACAGTAATACATGATTTCTCTTAAAGAAAGAAATGTACAGAGACTGTAAAAATACAGAGTGAAAGACTCGCTAGAATGGTGGCAACTTATCTCTGAGAAGAGATGTGACGGCTACTCGCATTCACAAGAAGATGATTAAAATGAGGCTCTGAAGGCCTTTTTACAATAAACAAGAATGCCCAAAACCCTAGACATCCAAAAACCTAACTCTAGGAGATGAAGCACCAAAAGTCATGTGGGCCTTGTTTTGGTAAGTTAGTACAACAACTTCTCGGGGTCATAACTTTTGCATACGATCACCGTTTTAGGCGTATGATAGCTCGTTGGAAAGGTATCTTTGAGGAGATAAATTTTGGGGGCTCAATCATCCATTAGGATATCACTGAGAACCTCTATATCGAAAAAACTTCATTTAGGCCCTCAAAATGGCCTCGGAAGTTAAAACCTGCTAAAAATAGTAAATTGCCAAAATTGCCAGAAAAATGTTTTGAGCTAGTCGGAAAAGGTGGGTGGCCACTGATATCCACCTGGATCAATCCTCTCTCCATAGGAAGCAATGGTATCCATTGCATTGAGTTCTCGAGGGAGAGGGAAAAACATTTGATGGATCTGCATCTTGGTGAGCTGCTTGTATTGCTGGAGACGTCGTGCTGCTTAGTTTGTGGAAGTCTGTCATGAACCTGTTGAAGCTGAGGATGTTCAAAAAGTCGAGCTACATGAGAGGAAGGTGTGTAGAAGGAATATTTTCTCTTTGTTGCAACATTGTCGACCTTCTTTTGTTGGATAGAAGGTGCAAGGGGCGAGACTGTAGTGGTTGCAGTGTCCTTTTGTTCCCCTTTTGAACAGATTATGAAGAAGATGAATTTTGTAGTATGAGATACTACCTTGCGAAACGTTTTAGGTGGAACAATAGTTGGAACTACCTTTGGTGTTCTGTAGATATGACCCCCCAAAGTAACAATGACACTACGGGGTCAAGACTCATAAACAACATGGCGTCTCCACATATATGGCTAGCCCAAGAGAACATCACAGACATCCAGTGGGGCAGCATCACATAATACCTCATCCTTGAAGGGTTTGATGCCATATGAAAATCAACACTATTGGCTGACACGAAGATCTTGTCCTTGCCGAAGCCACCTGATGTTGTATGGCTGCGGGTGTGGTGTTGTCGACAATCCCAACTGTTTGACGACCTCTACTGAGATGAGGTTTTTCTGGCTTCCGCTATCAACAATAAAATGCAGCGGGGTCCCCTTCACCCACATATGTGAATGGAAAAGGTGCTCCCCCTCTTCAGGATCTGCTTCTTCTTTTGGTTGAATTGATGCGGTCGTGACAATATCAGTGGGTTCTGCATCAATGATCTGTCCTTTACCAGTATTTTCAAAATCAAATTCTGAATCAGGGTTTGCCTCCTTGTCTTCTATCTCGTCCACCAATGACTGTTTTGAGCGACATTCATCGGTGTTGTGCCATGGGATTTTGTGGAAACCACACCATTTTCTAGTGTCCTTCTTTGTCTTCCCGTGATCCTTCTCTTCCTGTGTCTTGGACTGGTTTTCAGGAGATTGTTTGTTAGGTCCGTCTTTGTCATACTTTGGTTGTTGTGGATTTGCAGACCCAAATTTCTGTTTGTTCTGGTGCTTAAATTTCTTCTCAATTTTAACAACATATCGATAAGTAGCACCAAGTGATGAGATGTCCAGAAAATCCATTTTAGTCTGGATGTATCTATGTAGAGCCCCTCGGTATTTTAGAACCAAATGTCGCTCGGAGGCTTTGATACCCAGCTTGGTGGGCAAGGTATGGAAGGTATTGGTGAACTCTGGAACTTCTTGGCCCCTCTCTTGCCGTAGTGTGGTCCATCTCGTGTATTGGTCCTCATAGTTGCCAACAGGGTAATATTGTTCCTTTACCGCATCCACAAAAAAATCCCAAGTGGGATCGACCCTATATATTCCAGACTCCTCTGTGGAATTTTTCTCCCAGTAAGTTTCCCACCAATGTTTGACATGAGGGAGATATTTAAGGAGAGAGAAGGTGATCTTTCCTTTGTCAGAAAATTTTTGAACAGAGAAATAACCTTCTAGCAGAGTTAACCATTTTTCTAGGGCTTTTGCATCTATTTTTCCTTCAAATAAAGAAATTTCAAAATTGAATTGTACCTTAAAAGGTGAGGTGCCTCCAAAGTGGTCACTTGATGAGGATGCGCCTAATGCTATCGACAGGCATTTAAGGATGTGGGAAAAATTCTCCATCATTTCGTCCCTTTGTCGCGTGAGAGCTTACTCAAGCAACATAATGATAGGATCGTCTGCTCCGTCATTTTTCTTTTCTTTCGCCATTGAGGATTTCTTGGGTGTGCAATAACAATTGTCTTCAAGAGAGACAAGATCGAGACCCAACTTGCTATACTCAGACCTCGTCAGGGACATGCACTGAAAAAATGATCAAGAGCAGCCTGCTCTGATACCACTGATCCAGATTATTTTCGGAACGAAATGAGATCGGAGATATAATAAAGAAATGCACAAAGATATCACAGATATTCAATAATATAACATAAATGTATCAGATATGAAACCATAAACATAGATATGCAGTCAAACACGATTTATCTTAATGAAATCAATGTACAGAGACTGTAAAAATACAGAGTGAAAGACTCGCTAGAATGGTGGAAACTTATCTCTGAGAAGAGATGTGATGGCTACTTGCATTCACAAGAAGATGATTACAATGAGGCTCTGAACGCCTTTTTACAATAAACAAGAATGCCAAAAACCCTAGACATCCAAAAACCTAACCCTAGGAGATGAAGTGCCAAAAGTTATGTGGGTCCCCGTTTGGGTAAGTTAGTACATCAACTTCCCATGGTCGTAACTTTTGCATACGATCTCCATTTTAGGCGTATTATAGCTTGTTGGAAAGTTATCGTAGACGAGATTCATTTTTGGATCTCAATCATGCCTACAACTATCTCGAGAAACCTTCATTTAGGGCCCCAAAATGGCCCTGGAAGTTAAAGCCTACTAAAAATAGTAAATTGCCAAAATTGCCAGAAAAATGTTTTGAGCAAGTCAGAAAAGGTGGGTGGCCACCGATATCCACCTGGATCAATCCTCCCTCCTTAGGAAGCAATGGTCTCCATTGCGTTGAGTTCCCAGGGGAGAGGGAAAATCATTTGCTCGATCTGCATCTTGGTGAGTTGCTTGTATTGCTGGAGACATCGCGCTACTTAGTTTGTCGAAGTCTGTCATGAACCTGTTGAAGCTGAGGCTGTTCAACAAGTCGAGCTACATGAGAGGAAGGTGTGCAGAAGGATTCTTCACGCTATGCTGTGACCTTGTCGACCTTCTTCTATTGGATAAAAGGTGCAAGGGGCGAGGCTCTAGTGGTTGCAGTGTCCTTTTGCTACCTTTTTGAATAGATTGTGAAGAAGATGAATTTTGCAGTATGAGATACTACCTTGCGACACTTTTTAGGTGGAACAATAGTTGGAAATACCTATGGTATTATGTAGATATGACCCCCCAAAGTAATAGTGACACTATGGGGTCGAGACTCATAAACAAAATGGCGTCTCCACATATATGGTTGGCCCAAGAGAACATCACAAACATCCAGTGGGGCAACATCACATAATACTTCATCCTTGAAGGGTTGGATGCCATATGACAATCGACACTGTTGGCTGACATGGAGATCTTTTCTTGGCCGAAGCCACCCGATGTTGTATGGCTATGGGTGTGGTGTTGTCGACAATCCCAACTGTTTGACGACCTCTGCTGAGGTGAGATTTTTCTGGCTTCCACTATCAACAATAAAATGTAGCGGGGTCCCCTTCACCCACATCTGTGAATGGAAAAGGTGCTCCCCCTCTTCAGGATCTGTTGTTTCTTCTGGTTGAATTGTTGCAGTCACGACAATAGTAGTGGGGTCTACATCAATGATCTGTCCTTTACCAGTATTTTTAGAATCAGATTCTGAATCAGGGTTTGGTTCCTTGTCTTTGATCTCAGCCACCAATGACTAATTTGAGCAACATTCATCGGTGTTGTGCCAGGGGATTTTGTGGAAATCACACCATTTTTCGGTGTCCTTCTTTGTCTTCCCGTGACCCTTCTTTTCCTGTGTCTTGGATTGGTTTTTGGGAGATTGTTTGTTAGGTCCGTCATTGTCATATTTTGGTTGTTGCATATTTGCAGAAACGAATTCCTATTTGTTTTGGTTCTTAAATTTCTGCTCAGTTTTAACAACATATCGATAAGAAGCACTGAGTGATGAGATGTCCAGAAACTCCATTTCATTCTAGATGTATATGTGTAGAGCCCCACGATATTTCAGAACCAAATGTCACTCGGAGTCTTTGATACCCATCCTAGTGCGTAAGGTATGGAAGGTATTGGTGAACTCCAAAACTACTTGGCCCCTTTGTTGTCGCAGTGTGGTCCATCTCATGTACTGATCCTCATAGTTGCCAACAGGGTAATACTATTCCTTTAATGCATCCACAAAAACATCCCAAGTGGGATCGACCCCATATATTCCAGACTCCTTTGTAGAAATTTGCTCCCAGTAAGTTTCCCACCAATGTTTGACACGAGGGAGAGATTTAAGGAGTGTGAAGGTGATCTTTTCTTTATCAGAAAAATTGTGAACAGAGAAATAACCTTCTAGTAGAGTTAACAATTTTTCTAGGGATTCTGCATCTATCTGTCCTTCAAATACAGGAATATCAAAACTGACTTGTACCTTGAAAGGTGAGGTGCCTCCAAAGTGGCCGCTTGATGAAGATGCATCTCATGCTATTGGAAGACGTTTAAGGATGTGGGAAAAATTCTCCATCATTTCATCCCTTTGTCGCGTGAGAGCTTTCTCAAGCAACATAATGATAGGATCGTCTGCTCCATCATTTTTCTTTTATTCCACCATTGAGGGTTTATTTGGTGTGTGAGAGTGATTGTCTTCAAGAGAGACAAGCTAGAGACCCAACTTGCTACACCCGGACCTCGTCGGGGACATGCACTGAAAAAACGATCAAGAGCAGCCTGCTCTGATACCATCGATTCAGATTATTTTCGGCACGAAATGAGATCGGAGATATAATAAAGAAATGCACAGAGATATCAAATATATTCAATAATATAACATAAATATATAAGAGATGCAACCATAAACACATATATATAGTAATACACGATTTCTCTTAATGAAATAAATATACAGAGACTGTAAAAATATAGAGTGAAAGACTCGCTAGAATGGTGGCAACTTATCTCTGAGAAGAGATGTGACGGCTACTTGCATTTGCAAGATGATGATTATAATGAGGCTCTGAAGGCATTTTTATAATAAATAGGAATGCCAAAAAACCTAGACATCCAAAAACCTAACCCTAGGAGATGAAGCGACAAAAGTCATGTGGGCCCTGTTTGGGTAAGTTAGTACATCAACTTCCCAGGGTCGTACAGTTTGCATACGATCTCTATTTTAGGCGTATGATAGCTTGTTGGAAAGGTATCGTCAAGGAGATTCATTTTGGGGGATAAATCATGCCTTTGGATATTATTGAGAACCTTGATCTCAAAAAACTGATATCCACATGGATCAATCCTCCCTCCTTAGGAAGCAATGGTCTCCATTGCGTTGAGTTCCCGGGGGAGAGGGAAAAGAATTAGATGGATCTGCATCTTGGTGAGCTGTTTATATTGCTGGAGACATATTACTGCTTAGTTTTTGGAAGTATTTCATGAAATTGTTGAAGCTAAGGCTATTCAAAAAGTCGAGCTACATGAGAGGAAGGTGTGGAGAAGGAATCTTTGCGCTTTGCTGCAACTTTGTCGACCTGCTTCTATTGGATAGAAGGTGCAAGGGGCGATGTTGTAGTGGTTGAAGTGTCTATTTGTTCCCCTTTTGTACAAATTGTGAAGAAACTGAATTTTGCAGTATGAGATACTACCTTGCGACACCTTTTAGGTGGAAAAATAGTTGGAACTACCTCTAGTATTCTATAGATATGACACCCCAAAGTAACAATGACACTACATGGTCGAGACTTATAAACAACATGGCATCTCCACATATATGGTTGGCCCAAGAGAACATCACAAACATCCAATGGGGAAACATCACATAATACCTCATCCTTGAAGGGTTGGATTCCATATGACAATCGACACTATTGGCTGACACGAAGATCTCATCCTTGCCGAAGCCACCCGATGTTGTATGGTTGCAGGTGTGGTATTGTCGACAATCCAAACTGTTTGACAACCTTTGCTGAGATGAGGTTTTTCTGGCTTCCTCTATCAACAATAAAATGCAGTGGGATCCCCTTCAACCACATCTGTGAATGAAAAAGGTGTTCCCCCTCTTCAGGATCTGTTGCTTCTTCCGGTTGAATTGCTGCGGTCGTGACAATAGCAGTGGGGTCTGTGTCAATGATCTGTCCTTTACCAGTATTTTCAGAATCAGATTTTGAATCAGGGTTTGGCTCCTCATATTTGGTCTCGGCCATCAACGACTGTTTTAAGCGACATTCATCAGTGTTGTGCCAGGGGATTTTGTGGAAATCACACCATTTTCTGGTGTCCTTCTTTGTCTTCCCGTGACCCTTCTTTTCCTGCGTCTTGGACTAGTTTCCTGGAGATTGTTTGTTAGGGTCATCTTTGTCATACTTTGGTTATTGCAGATTTGTAGACCCGAATTCCCGTTTGTTCTGGTGCTTAAATTTCTGCGCAATTTTAACAGCATATCGATAAGCAACACTGAGTGATGAGATGTCCAGAAAATCCATTTCAGTCTAGATGTATCTGTGTAGTGCCCCACGGTATTTCAGAACCAAATGTCACTTAGAGTATTTGATACCTATCTTGGTTCACAAGGTATGGAAGGTATTGTTGAACTCTAGAACTTCTTGGCCCCTCTCTTTCCACAGTGTGTTCCATCTCATGTACTAGTCCTCATAGTTGCCAACAGGGTAATACTGTTCCTTTACCGCATCCACAAAAAAATCCCAAACGGGATCGACCCCATATATTCTAGACTCGTCTGTGGAAATTTTCTCCCAGTAAGTTTCCCACCAATGTTTGACATGAGGGAGAGATTTAAGGAGTGCGAAGGTGATCTTTTCTTTGTCGGAAAAATTGTGAGCAAGGAAATAACCTTCTAGTAGAGTTAACCATTTTTCTAGGGCTTCTGCATCTATCTATCCTTCAAATAGAAGAATATCAAAATTGACTTGTACCTTGAAAGGAGAGGTGCATCCAAAGTGGCCTCTTGATGAAGATGCGTCTGATGCTATCGACAGTCATTTAAGGATGTGGGAAAAATTCTCCATCATTTCGTCCCTTTGTCGCGTGAGAGCTTGCTCAAGCAACAAATTGATAGGATCGTCTGCTCTGTCATTTTTCTTTTCTTCTGCCATTGAGGGTTTCTTGGGTGTGCGAGAGTGATTGTATTAAATAGAGACAATATCAAGACCCAACTTTCTATACTCGAACCTCGTTGGGGACATGCACTGAAAAAATGATCAAGAGCAACCTACTCTGATATCACTGTTCTGGATTATTTTCAGCACGAAATGAGATCGGAGATATAATAAAGAAATGCACAGAGATATCACAGATATTCAATAATATAATGGAAATGTATCAAATATGCAACAATAAACACATATATACCGTAATACACAATTTATCTTAATGAAAGAAATGTACAGAGACTGCAAAAATACAGAGTGAAAGACTCACTAGAATGGTGGCAACTTATCTCTGAGAAGAGATGTGACAGCTACTTGCATTCACAAGAAAATAATTACACTGACTATCTGAATTCCTTTTTACAATAAACAGGAATGACAAAAACCCTAGACATCCAAAAACCTAACCCTAGGAGATGAAGCGCCAAAAGTCATGTGGGCCCCGTTTGGGTAAGTTAGTACATCAACTTCACGGCCTCGTAACTTTTGCATGCAATCTCTGTTTTAGGAGTATGATAGCTCATTGGAAAGGTATCATTGAGGAGATTCATTTTTAGGGATCAATAATTCCTTCAACCATAATTGAGAACCTATATCTAAAAATACCTTCATTTAGGCCCTCAAAATGGCCCCGAAAGTTAAAACCTGCTAAAAATAGTAAATTTTTAAAATTGTTAGAAAACTGTTTTGAGCCAATCGGAAAAGGTGGGTGGCCACCGATATCCACCTGGATCAATCCTCCCTCCTTAGAAATCAATGTTCTCCATTGCATTGATTTCCCAGGGGAGAGGGAAAATAATTTGTTGGATCTGCATCTTGGTGAGCTGCTTGTATTGTTGGAGACGTCGCGTTGCTTGGTTTGTTGAAGTCTCTCATGAACCTGTTGAAGCTGAGGCTGTTCAACAAGTCGAGATACATGAGAGAAAGGTGTGCATAAGGAATATTTGTGCTTTGATACAACCTTGACGAACTACTTCTGTTGGATAGAGGTGCAAGGGGCGAGGTTGTAGTGGTTGCAGTGCCCTTTTGTTCCCCTTTTGAACAGATTGTGAACAAGCTGAATTTTGTAGTATGAGATACTACCTTGAGACACCTTTTAGATGGAACAATAGCTGGAACTACCTCTCGTATTCTGTATATATGACCCCCCAAAGTAACAATGACACTACGGGGTCGAGACTCATAAACAACATGACGTCTCCACAGATATGGTTGGCCCAAGAGAACATCACAGACATCCAGTGGGGCAACATCACATAATACCTCATCCTTGAAGGGTTGGATTCCATATGAAAATTGGCACTGTTGGCTGACATTGAGATCTCGTCCTTGCTGAAGCCACCCGATGTTGTATGGCTCCCGGTGTGGTGTTATCGACAATCCCAATTGTTTGACGACCTCTGAGATGTCCAGAAACTCCATTTCAGTCTAGATGTATATGTGCAGAGCCCCACGGTATTTCAGAACCAAATGTCACTCGGAGTATTTGATACCCAGCCTGGTGCGCAAGGTATGGAAGGTATTGGTGAACTCTGAAACTACTTGGCCCCTCTGTTTCTGCAGTGTGGTCCATCTCATGTACTGGTCCTCATAGTTGCCAACAGGGTAATACTGTTCCTTTACTACATCCACAAAAAAATCCCAAGTGGGATCGACCCCATATATTCCAGAATCCTCTGTGGAAATTTTCTCCTAGTAAGTTTCCCACCAATGTTTGACATGAGGGAGAGCTTTAAGGAGTGCGAAGGTGATCTTTTCTTTATTGGAAAAATTGTGAACAAAGAAATAACCTTCTAGAAGAGTTAACCATTTTTCTAGGGCTTCTGCATCTATCTGTCCTTCAAATACAGAAATATCAAAATTAACTTGTACCTTGAAAGGTGAGGTGCCTCCAAAGTGGTCTCTTGATGAATATGCGTCTGATGCTATTGGCAGGTGTTTAAGGATGTGGGAAAAATTCTCCATCATTTCGTCCCTTTGTCGCGTGAGAGATTGATCAAGCAACATAATGATAGGATCGTCTGCTCCATTATTTTTCTTTTCTTCTGCCATTGAGGGTTT
>JZKD02S1047855.1:309855-321477 GCA_000966675.3 Picea glauca | reverse complement strand
GAGTGCGAAGGTGATCTTTTCTTTATTGGAAAAATTGTGAACAAAGAAATAACCTTCTAGAAGAGTTAACCATTTTTCTAGGGCTTCTGCATCTATCTGTCCTTCAAATACAGAACTATCAAAATTAACTTGTACCTTGAAAGGTGAGGTGCCTCCAAAGTGGTCTCTTGATGATTATGCGTCTGATGCTATTGGCAGGTGTTTAAGGATGTGGGAAAAATTCTCCATCATTTCGTCCCTTTGTCTCGTGAGAGATTGATCAAGCAACATAATGATAGTATCGTCTGCTCCATTATTTTTCTTTTCTTCTGCCATTGAGGGTTTCTTGGGTGTGCGAGAGAGATTGTCTTCAAGAGAGACAAGCTCAAGATCCAACTTGCTATACTTAGACCTAGTCGGGGACATGCACTGAAAAAACGTTCAAGAGCAGCCTGCTTTGATACCACTGATCCAGATTATTTTCGACATGAAATGAGATCGGAGATATAATAAAGAAATGCATAGAGATATCACAGATATTCAATAATATAACAGAAATGTATCAGAGATGCAACCATAAAAACAAATATAAAACAATACATGATTTCTCTTAATGAAAGAAATTCACAGAGACTGTAAAAATACAGAGTGAAAGACTCGCTAGAATGGTGGCAGCTTATCTCTGAGAAGAGATGTGAAGGCTACTCGCATTCGTAAGAAGATGATTACAATGAGGCTCTGAAGGAATTTTTACAATAAACAGGAATTCCAAAAACCCTATAGATCCAAAAACCTATCCCTAGGAGATGAAGTTCCAAAAGTCATGTGGGCCTCGTTTGGGTAAGTCAGTACATCAACTTCCCGAGGTCGTAACGTTTGCATACGATCTCTGTTTTAGGTGTATTATAGCTTGTTGGAAAGGTATTGTCAAGGAGATTCATTTTGGGGGCTCAGTAATGCCTTCATCTATCATTGAGAACCTCTATCTTTAAAAACCTTCATTTAGGCCCTTAAAATGGCCTCGGAAGTTAAAACCTGCTAAAAGTAGTAAATTGCCAAAATTGTCAGAAAACTATTTTGAGCCAGTTGAAAAAGGTGGGTGGCCACCGATATCCACCTATATCACATCATGAGGTGACCTATCATGTTCATGGATATCTAGTGGTATGAAATTACCATCCTCTGGTCACCAATCTAGGGTAATGGATCTGAGTTGCATGGCTAAGAGAAAGGGGGTCTCATCACAAGCCAACCTTCTCATTTCCTCTAGGTGTTTGTGAATGACACTGTCATTATCTGGACACTATGCCAGGATAGTGGCCTTCAACGTATCCTTAAAATTATGAAAGAAACAAAGAATGGAAAAATGATGGGCTTGGAAAAATTGCATTGCAAACGAAGGTGTCGCACACCCTCTACAAAGGAACCCATGAATGAGACACTACAATCCCTTGTATGTCATGAACCCCATTCCCATTGAGTCTTGACCCTAACCATTTCACTCAATTTACATGGAATAGAGAGGGATGTCCTGGAAAATCTCCTTGACCTAGGGAAAAATCTACCCAATATGACACCTTGTCAACCCTCCCATATTCAATCTTGACAAGTCGCATAATGTCTTTGAGAACTTAACTATTTGACATGGTAATATTTTATGCACATGATTTGGTGGCTCATTTATTGATTGGATTTACTTATCATGATGTTATGACTTGATATCCTTCGCAGGCATTCTTATTTGTCTTTGAAGGACCTAGTTGGTGGATAGTTTTGGAAGAACAAGACTAGCTTGGGCTTCCATGGGGCTTGTATCCCATAGGTGGATTCCAAGGGACCACATGTCAGATGAGAAATATGAAACATCAGAGGCATAGAATATGACTTGGATGAAATAACCTAGCCCCCACATGCCAAACACTTTTCCTAGGAGAGGAAAAATGTCACCTCTAGAGGCATGACATCATCTATGGGGTTACAGTTTGGTGGTGAGGTTGGCATGCATTGGCACAAGGATGTTTTGAGGGGTTTGAGGATTTGACCATGAAGGAAGTCACTTGGATTCTTGACATGTGGATTTTGGAAGCCCTTCTACACTCCTCCATCACCAACAACTTTCTTCTAGAGCCAAAACGCCCACCAAAGGGATGACGTCTGTATAAACTAGGGTTTTCTTTGTGCAAAATGTGAAATTAAAGTGAATTGTTTAATATTACTTTGTAAAAAAGGTAAATATTAGGGTTGTTGACCCCTAGTATTGTTGTTTACCCTAAATTATGTGGACAAACTATCATAGTGACATTTTCTATAAATAAGAGATCATAAGATCTGATTTTGACACAACTCTCCCATATTAGAGAGGTACTTGGACTGAAATTTTCTCTATAATTAGATATTTCTCTCTTTTTCTCTTGTGTGTGGATACTTTCTTGGTTATTTGGTTGATTTAAGTGATGTGATAGCCTTGGAAGGATTCTTTCTAGCTATTGTGGTGGTTTGTCTTAGATTTTTCCTTGAATTGGTAAGGTCTTTTCACATTGTGCTATCATGTGTTATTGAGTTCATGGATATTTTGTAGAGATAGGTGGGGATTTGTTACACATTATTTTGGTCATCTTAATGATCCATTGGAAAACATTTTTTCATGTTCCCAAAAGAGCCTATCTTCGTGAGAAAGGTGACTGGATTTCTCTTCCAAAAAACCTTATTAAGGAGGGTCGTCGTAGGCTGCACCATAAGCAGGGTGTGATGATGCCTGGTTGTCGCAGGCTGCACCATAAGCAGGGTGTGATGATGCCTGGTTGTTGCAATATTCCCTAAAACTAGTTTGAAATGTCTCTGTAGGCTGCTATATAGATGGGGTGTGACGATGCCAAAAGGCTAAGAAAAGTTTGAACTTCACGAAAGTTCTAGAAGCATTTCTTCTATAAGGTGAGGTGGCATCTGTATGGTTGGGATCCTACTCGCTTCTATGATTTGGTGGGAACATCCTAATATCTTTGACCATCTCTCTTTCTCCTATATAAAGAGGGATTTCTCATGGAAAAGGATAAGATTAATGAAGGTTGAATTGGTTAAGATTGTATGGAGAATTCTGCATTGGGTCATTCTTGAGAGCTTCATTTTAGTTCATCAAGTCACTGTGGATCTTATTCATTCAAGTTTGGAGAAAGAGTGTGTGTTGATGAAAAGGGTCATCGGAAGGGGACCTTGCAACATCAAGGATTTTGTTGTGATCTCCACTTTCATTATTATATAATACAATGATATGTTTCTTTCCCATAAAACACATCTTGTTTTATTGTATGATAACTTGATCACATACATAGGTTCTCTTTGAGTATGCTATATTTATTTCACTTTGGTTGGCTTGTGTTTTCT
This sequence comes from Picea glauca, assembly GCA_000966675.3. Taxonomy (NCBI): domain Eukaryota; kingdom Viridiplantae; phylum Streptophyta; class Pinopsida; order Pinales; family Pinaceae; genus Picea; species Picea glauca. The sequence continues at coordinate 318,117 of JZKD02S1047855.1, read as the reverse complement.
TGCATATCTGATATCATAGGAGCACTAAAGTGGAGCTAGGACAACAACGAAAAGAGGAAGCGATATTTAAATGGTATGTCGCCTATCTTTCATTTGATAGCAAACTCAATGATTAGAGCTTAGGGAAAGCGTCATTTCCCATTTTGTTTTGTTCTAGATATAGGTGGATCTAGGGAGATATGTTTATGTCTGCATTTACCGATAAGTCCCATAATAGGAGTACAAAGGAATACACCCCCACCTTAGTGTCCATCATTTTATGCTTACATTTTATAGGTTTAACAAGGGTTTGCTAAGAGAAGTATAAGGGCATGCACCCTCTTAGCCTAAACCCTAGCTAGAGATACTTTCCTTAGGGAGTAAGAGGATTTATACCCTGAACGAGGTAGTACCTCTAGCTATTTATTTGCTTGACTCCATTAACCCGATCATTAAAGGAACTAGTAATCACTTGTTGCATTGGAGATATAATAATTTGTTTCCTTGGTAAACATGAAATTTTCAATTTTTAAGCTTATCTCTTTGGGAAAATATCCCTTGAGGCTTTGTATCCCTTGCCTCATTGAGGCATCCCCTTTCAAACACAATTTATTGATGTTGTAGTAAAAATAACCTACACCCATTAGGGTTGTTATAACCCTAGACTAATAATCATATTTTCTCCTAAACTAACCCTAGACTAGGCCTAAAAATCAGCCCTCACCCACTAATAACCCATGCACACCTTTTGAGCTAATTACGAGTGTTTCTTGTTGGATAAAATTTATGATATAGGGATTGGTTTGATAAATCCATAAGGATGATATATTCACTGCAGAAACCCTAAGATAAATTCACTCTTAACTTATGATTTCACCACTGTTGCGCCTCTTTCGTCACCTTAGTGAGCAAAATAGAGGTGCTTGCAAGCTCAGTCGGGTCTGCTAAGAAGGACAGCTGCAAGGAAAAGAGTTAGGGAAAGAAAATAAAATACTACAATTAAGAATTAAACTAAGAAATGAAATAACAACCAAATTCATGAGCATAGGGACATAGAAACAAAAAGAACCATAAGACCCATGTCACCAATGTTGAGGCTGATCTATTAGTGAAACAATACACCAAGAAAAAAGGGGACTATGGGTCCCTTCTTCTTCCAAGGGAGGGCTCTTGGACCCCCACTAGCTAGCTCTTCTTACAACAAAGAAAAAATGGAAAATGATGAAAGAACTCTTTACAAATCCACTCAATGGGTGAGATGGATTGTCCAATGCAATGGTGCAAATATGCTCTTGACAAGGATGGAGTCCTCAAGAGAATAGAGGCAGCATAACATTACTTTGAATTACTTGAAAAATGAGGTGCATCCATGGAATTTTTATAGCATTCCTTTGGGCTATTGTTTAACTGCTTTGTAGTGTGAAAAGAGGCCAATTAGGGCATTCCCAGGTCTTTGACCAGCCCTCCAGTCGGATCCAGTCTAGATTTGGGGGTCAAATCGGCTTGGGAGTTGAACCATAAGTGGGTGGTAGGTCGACCACTCTCATAAATGCACCGTTTAGAAGGTGCATGGATTTTTGCGATAACAGTCGCGCATCATGCGCATGTGCGGGATTTCTACGCTCCTATTTCGCGCATGTGTGCGCATGCCCAATGTCTGCATAGCGCTATTCAATTTTTCACTACCTTGTATAGTTTTTGACCTTTTGATGAATTCTTTGGTATTAATTCAGGTCCATGGATGACTTCATCACTGTTTGACGATGATGAGTTCTTGTAACCATGTGCCGACGAAATTTCAGTGATAACATATGCCCCCTGATGGATGAGGTTAGGAGCATACGTATAGTCGAAATCCATCAATGTTTCTTCTACTGAGAATGTTGTTGTAAGAGAGAGAAATAGTGGGATCACCCAGAGAGATCCGTTGGAGGGAAAAAGGAACTGGTAGGACCCGACCTTCCATGAGGTGTGTAAAATAGAAAACTGTGTACAAACGAGGAAGGCATGCCCCATGTTCATGTCATGTAACTCTGAAAAAAAATGACTGAAGTGTTGGTGTAGACAACTGCAATGCCCTCGGGGGTGGTCGTGATAAAGGTAGAAGACAATTCTGCAGATGAACATACTCTAAATAGTAGGTAGTGAGCGCGGTAATAAGTATCACCGACTATGTGGGCATTAATAGCCCATCCAAGTTCAGAGGTCTTCGGCAAATGAAATAAATAACTGCAATAGTCGCAAAGTAAGACCCACCGTAACATGAGAAAGTGTTGGCATCGAATGTTATGGGGGTTAACGACAGCAGGGAGAAATGGTGTTTCACCCTGTGTCGTCCGAGATCTCTCATTGAGTGGATAATGAGAATCAAGATACTGTCGCCCTTCTGGAAAACTATGCTTATGTCGACAAAAAGGGGGATGTGACTCCTAGAAGAAAATGGCTTCGTGAAATCTACTAGGTGAGGTGAGGAAGTGGAGGAGGTACATGGACAAATTCAAGATGTGGGAAGACTCAAGACTACCCTTGGTTGGAGTATGTGTGAGATAAAAAGTGGCCGCAACCGTTCAACAAGGTCGAGTGTCAGGGGGACGACAAGACCAGGGATAAGTTGCGCCAGAGGTGGGACAAGGTGAACAAATTCAGCGGGCACAGGTAAGTGGCCTGTGGGGTACTCTGAAGATATGGATGATGCCGATAAGGGTGGACGATAAGTAGTGCTCAAACCAAGGGTGACATGGGTTGTGGTTGGCCAAAAAAGGAAAGTAGGTCACCCAAAGGTGACGAAAAAAAGGTAATGTAATGACTGGAAATAAAGGCGTTTGTACAATAAATAACGAATAATTGGGGAGAAGTGTAAAAATACAGAAACGGGTGCCCCAGTGTGATATCGGTGGCCCATGTAGGGCATAATTTTCTCGGAGAACTGATGAAGGGTGGGGGCCCCATTGGTGAGTTTCTATATGAGGTAGGTGAAATGAAGGTAGATTTGCAGATGGGCAAACTGATTGCGGATGAAATGGAGGGTTCATGATACTATGGAGGTGCACTCAAAAAATAGAACTGTGAAGAGATAATCCGGGAGTCCATGTGGGAAAGCTAGCAAAATGAGGAGAAGGAGTATGTGGTTGATTCGCGACATGATGAAAGACTATCGGGACTCCCATCCCTAAAGGGTTTTGAAAAATAACATGAGTGTCAGAAGTGTCAAAAGGTGCTATGAATGGGACAAATCATGTGGGTAAGAATGCTACCGGGTGACAGTACCGAAGATGCAAATGGAGGTGTGGGTACTGCAAAGCTGGGAATGGGGATCCTAGAGGCAAATGTCAGAGGGTGTGACTGGAGATGTAAGTGCGATACAGAGGGAAATACTAGATGCTAGTACTGAGTATATACTTAAAGGGGTTGTGCCGATGTATGATGATCAAGTACCTACACACATGAAAACCAAATACCCGACGTGAACAATATCTGAAGAGAATCGAAGATATGAGCATGTATTTGATAAGTGTGAATATGTGCATGCGTACTTGATCAGGGTATGAAAAATATGGTGCCCCAGGGACTCAGGATGAAAAGAGGCCCAAGGGCTGTTGTGATGTAGACGACGGGATGTTGATCCCATGGTTGAAGATGGATCAAGAAATGGACACCGTGGGCTCCCAGAATGGTGAGTGGAAGTTTGGAAAAAAGGCCTATATATAGCTGTAGGGTTCACATTGCCACCTCATTTGTACTTGATGCTATAGTGATTGGACGAGAAGCATTCAAAGGAGATTGTGAGATTTGGGGAGGACGAGGCATCCGATTGAGGACCCACGAGTATCAGGTTAGTGGTCTGATCATCCTGCATAGAATTAGGATTTCATTTTTTGGGCAGGGGTTGTACGGAGGGCCGTACATAGGTGTTTAGGGGGTATGGGCCCCAAATTCATGGGCGATCCGGTAATAGGTGCGCACACGTGCGCGCCTGTCCACCTGATATACGCGCATGGGAGCGCGGTTAAGGGAATTAAGGGCACGCACGATGGGTGAATCTGTCGGTTGAACAGGCGCGCATATGTGTGCACCTGTAGAGTGAACAGGCGCGCCTGAGAGTGCATCTGTGTAGTGAACAATTGCACAGTCATGCGTGCCTGTGTAGTGAACAAGTGTGCATATGTGCGCGCCTGTGGGGTGTACAGGCGCGCATGTGTGCGCGCTTGTGGGTGAAAAAACCGCGCCATGGAGGCAAGGTTGACGGGTATAGGACGTGTTTTTTTTTATGCTTTTGATTGTCCATGTGGGTGACGTAGGACGGTTTTGTGTTGTACAAGTAAGCTGTGTGCACGATGCCGGTTGGTTGGAAAGAGTGGAATTGGTCCCAGTTGTGAGACATCGTGGCTATTGAGGAGCCAGGCGTACGTGCGACTTTGGCAGCCTATGGGCTGTTGAAGTTCTTTGAGTGCCCCTTAATACAGGCGCAGGAGTATCTCATGCAGTTTCTTATCCGAATGTGGAGTCCAGACCTGTACTACTTCATAGTGCGGGGAGAGAAGATTCCCTTCACTGCGGTGGAGGATGTGTATTTTCTGACTGGGCTCCCATTTCGGGGAACGCCCTTACTAGAAGAGTCGGTGCTTCTGAGGGATACATCGCTTGCGGCGGTGGGCTGGAGATATTGTTTGGGGTAGAACTATATGTCTGACACAGTGGTGAGCATCGGGGCGATGGATGCCCTAGCACATTGCTGCATAGAAACGATGATTGTGAGAGTGTATGGTTCACTGGCAATGTAGCGGATCAACGGTGGCTAGCTGATGGTGATGGGGAGAGTGTTGGCCAGTGAGCATTTTGCCTGGGGGCTTACACTGCACTCGGGGATGGTGGGGTAGTTGGACCACTGTCGGTCCACAGATACGGGAGAGTTTGCCTTTGGGTCCATCCTGGTGGCCTGGTTTTTGGAGAGGGTGCTGATGTTGCGCCCTAGGATTCTATTGGGTGCGTCGGGGGCGCGAGAGCCATGTCTGAGGTGGTGTTTGATCGTGTTGCTTCGCCATGGTGGTGGCGAGGGTGGCCACTTCTTCACTGCAGAGGCGGCACAGGTATGGCAACAGATGCCGCAGGTGATACTACGGTACCCCTATGCCGGGGTTGACTTTTTGGATGATCCGGACATGGTGCTACCTCTAGGGGAGGTGTTTGACCACCGAGGTATGTTGATTGATGATGTTGATATGTATGTTTTTGTGTGTTTTGAGATAGAATTCCTTATGTATATGATATAGATGCTGATACTATATGTTGTTTGTTTGCATGTGCATATGTGGCACCTCGTAGGAATGAGGTGGAGTTGCAGAGAGCGTCGGCTCGTCAGGAGCCGGAGAGATTTCCACGGGGAGAGAGACGTCGACAGGAGGACGCCATGGTGCGACCTGCTGAGCCGGAGAGGGCAGTGAGGAGACGTCGATTTGATGACCCTGGTGCTGGGCCATCACACGCTCCTTCGGTGGATTCTGGAGTGGATTTTGAGGACATACGTCGTCGTCTGGAGGCGGTGTTACAGGATGATCCTGAGGGCATATGGTCTCGCATCCAAGATGAGGCTTTCCTGGAGCATTGTGTCGGGGTGCCTCTGCCATGGTGGGCCATAGTACGACGAGCAGCAGTGGTTGTTGTGATGACGACCGGACGACTGCCGCCGGGGCAGGAGGGGCTGGTAGGGGGGGGACCACCACCTATTGGTTCAAGGGGTGGTGGACCGCTAGCACCTGAGGGAGGAGCAAGCGGTGGTTCTCTAGAGGCACCATGAGTGGTGCTCCTATGCATTGACGTATATATATTTTTTGTATATAGGCTGGTGAGCCCAGTGGAGTTGCCAATCTATTGCGCATCTTTCGTCACCTTAGTGAGAACAATAGAGGTTCTTGCAAGATCATTTGGGTTTGCTGAGTAGGACAGCTGCAAGGAAAAGAGTTAGGGAAAGAAAATAAAAGACTACAATTAAGAATTAAACTAAGAAATGCAATAACAACTAAATTCATGAGCATAGGGACATAGAAACAAAAAGAACCATAAGACCCATGTCACCAATGTTGAGGCTGATCTATTAGTGAAATAATACACCAAGAAGAAAGGGGACTATGAGTCCCTTATTCCTCCAAGGGAGGGCTCTTGGACCCCCACTAGCTAGCTCTTCTTACAACAAAGAAAAAATGGAAAATGATGAAAGAAGTCTTTACAAATCCACTCAATGGGTGAGATGGAGTGTCCAATGCAATGGTGAAAATATGCTCTTGACAAGGATGGAGTCCTCAAGAGAATAGAGGTAACATAACATTAATTTGAATTCCTTGAAAAATGAGGTGCATCCATGGCCTTTTTATAACATTCCTTTGGGCTATTGTTTAACTGCTTTGTAGTGTGAAAAGAGGCCAATTAGGGCATTCCTAGGTCTTTTACTAGCCCTCAAGTCGGATCCAGTTCAGATTTGGGGGTCAAATCGGCTTGGGAGCTGAACCATAAGTGGGTGGGAGGTCGACCACTCTCATAAATGCATCGTTTAGCAGGTGCGTGGCTTTTTGCGATAAAATCCGCGCATCGTGCGCATGTGCATGATTTCTGCGTTCTTGTTTCGCGCATGTGTGTGCGCGCCCAATGTCTGCATAGCGCTCTTCAATTTTTCACTACTTTGTATAGTTTTTGAACTTTTTATGATCGCTTTGGTATTAATTCAGTTCCATGGATGAATTCATCACTGTTTGACGATGCTGATTTCTTGTAACCATGTGCGGATGAAATTTCAGTGATAACAACCACCAAAATTTGCTAAAAGTTTGCTAACTTGTTCTATTAGTTTAAGGCATTTCTTGGGTGTCTTCTTTGAGGATTTTGGTGGGTGTTTTTAATGCTGTCATAGCAATATTTCTGCATCCATAAGGCTGCAAAAAATATTTCTTAACACAATATTTATGATAAACAAAACTAATTTCTAAAGTCTCTTTCTATAAATTGTTAAGTTTCTTTAGTCATTATCTATTTTCTTCAAGCATTACCTCACTTGAATTTAAGCAATCTTTTAAGAAGCTATAATACTTGTTTCTTGTTGATATATACTGTTATCTATTTTTGAAAATTATGGATAGTAAGATTAACTTGTTGATCCAACTAACACACATCATTGCAAAGTGGTTCTTCTTGTGTCTCGGGAAGGTACCAACATATTGACAATTCACCATAGTATTTGGAAAGCTTTAAACCACTTGAGACTCGTCTGTTCTTTCCATTTTCCATCTAGATATTTGACCCTAGAGACCTTGTTCTTTCCTTTCCCTTTTTCACATCCTTTTTCCCCCTAGGGTCATCGAGATTTCCTTCCTAGAGTGACCTAGTCACCCTTGAAGTGTGGGACCTACGTCGAGGTGACATTGGATGTAGTGTTCCATATTTCTCACCATTTTGGTGGTTGGGTCAGGCCCCAACATACAACTTGTGCGATAACATTTTGGCACCATTTCCGGGGACAATATCCTATTCATTCCCTAATGACACTTTGGAAAGATTCCTTCTCAAAGCCTCTATCCCTTAGCTTGCTTGGAGACTCCATTGAAGAATGTTCCCTTTTCCATCCTTGATAAGTTTCCCTTGAAGCTTGTCTGGCGACTCCACTTTACACATACCCACCTTTCCATATATCCCCCTTTCCCTCCTTTGGTGAGACTTGATCTCACCTAGCGATACCATTGAGGTATACTTTCGGTCAATAGAATTGTGGCACCATGGGATGAACCCTCATTCATAACTTTTTATGACTCAAAGATGGAATTTTTATAGATGGAAAAGGAAAAGGCCGCTAATAAAGCTGTTGATTAAGGTTGGTTGTCATTGATGTCAACCCTTGAAGGATGCTGGAGAACCCAGGTTTGGGTAATGGAACCAAGTTGGTTTGATGGATAACGGTATGAGTTTTGATATATTTCTAAGTAATACTATTCTATATGGATATTACATGTCATTCCATTTCCAGTGGTATGTGGAACGTCACATAACTCCTCACGGTTAGAGAGTTATGACCATGTGAAGTTGGAGAACCCTCATGAGCCATCTAAAAGCCCCAAAAGGTCAAAGTAGTCAAAGTGGTTTAAGATATTATTAGAAGGTAAATAATAAAGTGAAGTGATGAGTGTAATATAATTCAAAGTGAATACAAAATAAATTATTTAAATAATAAATTTAATGGATAAATTACTAAGTTGACAAGTGGTTAGAAGTGGGTTAGCCCTAAAATAAGGAAAGTGGTTT